>CM076577.1:598456844-598623911 GCA_034641835.2 Pinus albicaulis
ACAATTTTTCACACTAGTTGAAAATTGTTCCCCTGGAAAACTCAACAACAGTCTGCATTTGTGCTTTGGTAGCCACATGTGGAGTTGCATTGCCACACAACCGGGTAACTGTAAATGCAATGATCTTAAGGTCTAGTCACATAATTGTTTTGATGTCAATGAGACCATGATTCAGCTCTAAATCTTGGGTCCAATACTGTGCCATATAAGATGCAGTGGGCAGTCCCCCTGGTTGTGACCCAAATAAGGAAATATCTCTTCCTCTGTAGGGTAATCCAGTGAGGAAATAAATATCCTCTGGCTCAATCAAAAGCATGTGATCCCCAATAATGAAGCACTGCTCCTGCAGATACCAGGCATTGACCAACCAGGTCATGAGTTCCACCTATGCCTTCATTCCATGTATTGCCCATAATTTATACAAACCGCAATTCTTCAGCATGCGACGTGTTTCTGGGTCATTCATAGCTTCGTTATCATGCAGATCATGCTCTCTTTCTCTCCATTCTAATATGATTGATGCCCTGCAAACAATCATTGAGGAATATTCTAAAACATTAGAGAGAATTTGGAGCATTTTTTATGGATAGAAATGTAGTTTTGAAAACCCCATGGTGCTTGCGCGGCTTTTATTCATACACATTGTGCTTTTGCGCATGGGTTATGTATAAAAACCGCAGTGGCCCGGTGATTTTTTTGTATTAAAAAATCATCGAGGTGTGCGGGTTTCGCCACGAAAACCTGCACACCCCCTAGGGGGGATTTCAAAATGTTGTTTCCTCCTAAAAAATGACCTAAAATTTTAAAATGAAAAAATAAACAGATGAAAAACATGATAATGAAGAGGTGAAATACCTGGAACTGACGGTTCTCGAAATGGCTGACTGGTTCTCCCAATATCCGCTATAGAAGGTTTATGGTAAAAACACTTTTTCTCTGCTCTAAAAATGAAAAGGTAAAAATGATTTGTTCTCACAACTTTTTATAGGTTTCAATGAATAAAATAATATTATTTTGTTTATTTTCACCTTTAGAAGTTAAATTTTGAATGTTTTTTTCCATGATTGTGAGCAGGTGATTGTAATTTTTTGAGTTTTTGTGCATGGAACAGATTATGTTTGAAAATGAATCATTTTGACAAAGAGTAGAATTTTATCACTTTTTCGGGCTCTTAAAAAATACGAAAAAGTGAAACTCTGGAGTCCTCTTTTAAGCCCTTTTCAGACTCTGTAAACATGAAAAGATTGTCGAGCACTTGACTATTTAAACTCGTTAAAATAAATGAACAGTCATCTATTCAGTATAAGTTTACTCCTTTTCCGAACTAAATTAGACTATTTACAAAAAAGGTATACGTTGACTAAGCATGGTCAACAGAGTTCTCTCTTACATTATTTTATCCTTTTTCGGGTTTGAGAGGCTAAATTTATGAAAAAGAACACTATGGAGCTTACTTATGTTTTCCTTCTGACTCCCTGAAACTGAAAAACATCGAGTTAATCCAATGTTGGACTTG
Organism: Pinus albicaulis; assembly: GCA_034641835.2. Lineage (NCBI taxonomy): Eukaryota > Viridiplantae > Streptophyta > Pinopsida > Pinales > Pinaceae > Pinus > Pinus albicaulis. Next base: position 598,458,361 of record CM076577.1, read on the forward strand.
TTAAAACTAAACAATGAAGGACATTTCGATTACAACTGGACCAAACCACTCCTTCTTAGGGTTCGTTAAAAATACTGAGATGGACTCGTCCGAAGGATGAGCTTACATGAAAATAAAATGTTATCCTCCTCAAGCTTGACAAAAATAAAGAGGTACTTGCTAGTAATTGTGGCGGGAAAAGTGAGAAAAAGAATCCATTTTTTATTCTTGTTTTAAAAATCAGCATGTCGCTTTTGAACACGGAACTTTGTCGCACTCGTGTATGGGTTGGGTAATCCTTTTGTCTTACAGTTAATCAAACCTCATTGAAAGTCTTCAGCCGATTTTGGGTATTATCTTTAAGTCAAATGCTACAAATTCATTTACAGTTTCGTTATGTGTTCAATAGAAAGTACAATTTCAAATTCACCATTCATTGCAAACATTTGTCTCCATTCGTGTTGACCATCCCTGAGTTAATCCTTGCAAAACATTTCTTCAAAACTTTACCTAATGGTTTCGTGTCGTAGGCTTTCCTGCGACAGATCACTTTCTATCGACATAAGCTCATTATCTAGAAAGTTGATTTAGAATCCTATCATTACCTTGGAATCGGCATGCCCTAATGGCAGGTTTCTCACCTTCGACGATAGTTTTTCATCATTGACCTTTGATCGAATGATTCTATGAGTGTTTGATTGCAAATCATTCATTCACATTTCATAGATTGTGTTGAAGTACTTTGAGAGCCATTGTCATTATTGGTGGTTTCTCTCACACTTGTTAACAGTTTTCATCATTGACCGGTAATGAAGTGGTTTCTACCATGTTCGACTTCGAAACAATCAATCACATGGATAGATTCATACTAGTTCGAAAAGCAGAAATCAAGACCCTGGATCTAGTTTCAACCATCCAAGTTGTGAGGAGTTATGTATTCATGATACAATAGACTTATTTATAATAGATGGTTGTGCCCATGCTGTGTCTACTTTTGATGTAATGCTAAAGTCATATCTATACCAGAACATTTAGTTAGTTTTTCTCTGAGTATGGGAATGCCTACATTAGTGATGATTATATATATATTTGCATTTAATGTTTCTTACAAGTTTTAGAATAGTGTCTCCAATCCATTCCTTGGATGATAAAGTGCTTCACTCTCTTGAAAAAAATTCTCAGACTATGCACTTTAGGGGGCAATCTGTTACGTGTCATTTTGTTGCCATGAAATTTGACTGTCATTATGGATCTATCACCATCCATATCATGCTCCCTTAGAAGTCAAAAATATTCATGCTCCTGAACCAAGTATTGGAAACTGGAGAATAGCTCTTTAAAACCTTTAAATGACTACCTGCACGCTTTTTGTGACCGATGTCTGTGCATGCGTTGGTACTTCTTCTATTAGCCGCGGCAATCGTCGCTTTGTTCGCCAATAAAAACTATGCACCCCCATAAAAAGGAAGTAAACACGAAAAATTAACTTCTAGAAGCCTAGTTGGTTGAATATTCTGCCAACTGGAAGCCTCTATAGTGGTGCCATTTCGAGCTATATCCCTCTACTCATGGAGCTTATCCCTTGGCTAAAGGAACCATAATCCCTTTATTGGAGGATCTCATCCCTTTCTTGATGGATCTGAAACTTCCTCAATCTCTCTATGAATTGAGCTGAAGTTTCAGGTTTAAGGGTAGATACTAAACTGGTAGTGGAGAGAGTTCATAGATTATGTACTGGTAGTTTTTGGTTGTACATTGAATATCACACCTTTGTACACAAGACTTCATGATGGTCATTCTAGAGAGGAAGGCTTTTCAAACCGATGATACGATTGCACAGACATATGGGAGAAATTTGTACAACATCAAGGCTCAGGTTGTAATATTTCTCTTTTTGATTCCTGATAATACATATGGATCTCTCTTAATTGTCTTGTTTATGAATTCATTGAAATGATGTCAATACTTACACTCCTTGATCACTAAGTTGAACTAGTATTTGTGATTATTATATATTGCAGGTGCTTTGATCCTTTGCATTGTTTTTTTATTGTAGGTTCTTCTCAACATTGAAGGATTGCTTTAGAGAGAAAGGAAAAAGGCTACATCAAACGTCTTGATTGACTGGTAGGAGCATAACCTCCTCATTTCTAACTTATAATAATCTAAAATGCTAATAGTTTAGAGAAGGAGGCATTCAAATTGTTGTTTGTTTCTAGTTACCTGTTGGGGTACTAGGGAGATCGTTGTGTCCACAAGAGGGATTAATCCACAAAACAAATCATGGATGGAAAAGTAATAACCCATGAGGTTCTCAATTCATTAGAAAATTTCTAAAAATGCAGGAATGTTAATTAAGCTTGACTTGTCTAAGGCCTTCGACAAACTTAGCTGGGATTATATCTTTGGTGTTCTCACATCCTTTTAGATTTTCAAGTTATTAAATTCATTGGGTATGAGATTTAGTTGTCACCCCTTTCTTCTCGGTGATGCTTAATGCATCAACTTCCTCAAAATTTAAACATTCTCATGGACTTTGACAAGGTGACACTCTTCCTCTATTCTTCTTTATTCTTGCTGCAGAAGGGTTGGGACGCACCATAAAGGAAGCAGTAGTGCAAGGAAAGATAAAAGGATTATGACCCCATGGTGATGATCTTTCCATCTCCCATCAGCAATTTGTTGATGATACGATGCTAATCGTAGTTCCTACAATAAGAGAATCTAGAGCTCTAAAATAAATCCAATAGGACTTCGTGGAGGCCTCAGGTACATCCATTAAGGTGGGTAAATCTCGAATTTATTTCTTTAATACTAAATTATCATTATAGGGGCACCTAGCCATATTGTTGGTTTTCAACACAATTTTCTCCGTGATAAATATCTAGGGGCACCTTTGGTATACAACTCCCTTATAACTATTCATTAGAATTAATGTATCCTCAAAATATCCAAAAAAAAAGGATTGTTGGACCTTTATATCTCTAAATTTATTTGGCATATTAGTATTCTTAAAATCAGTCCTTCAAGCCCTTCCATTGTATTATATCGTTTATTTGGTAGCACCTGAAGGAATCCTCAGATCCATTAAGATTATCTATAGATCCTTTCTATGGGGAAGGGTTTGCGGGGAATAAAATGAGACTTTGTAGCCTGGGATAAATTATGTTTTCCCAAAATGGCAGGAAATCATGGTCTTCGTGATGTGGATATTCTATATAATGTTTTTTTTTGGGGGGGTGGGGGGATTATGTTGGAAGTGGATCCAAGGTGGCCAGGAGTTATATATGCATCTTTGGAGTAGGAAGTACAACCCCTCTCAAACATGGCGGCAACAATTGAGAGCTCAAAACCTTGTTAATGGACATTCAATATGGAATTTGGTCAGCACTACTAAATTCATTGTATAATAGCACTATTCTTGGGAAGTGCAAGAGGGAAAGGATGCCTTGTTTTAGACATACTTGTGGCAGTGGTATCCAAATCTTGGAAGTAAGGGGAAATTTCTTGCTATACAAGAACTCATGAAATTTAGGGGCCTCTTGGCAGTAGCATATTCTTGGAACCACATAGCGAAGTGAAACTTAAGGAGACAATGGAAATATAAGGAAATTTGGCCTCAAAATATTGATAAGTACAATCTAAACACATCAATGGAAGAACTTCACAAATGAAAGATATGGCTCTTCAAGGGAGAGGACAAACTATGATGGGTCTAACCATATGGGTATGTTCACAATCGAAGAGGCATATAAACTAGCTATAGATTACACCATTATTCCTCATTAGCTAATCTGGAAATAGGTTTAGGCTGAGAAATTATGGCCCAAAGTTTCCCATTTTATTTGGTTGTTATTATATAAAAGAGCCCTTTCATGGGTTAAAATTGTTCGTAGAGGATTTGAAGGCCCTTAACTTTGTTTTCTGTGTAGATCAGATGCAAAGGACATCGAGCACTTACTCAATACATGTTCTTCTTCTAAAATATATGGTCTAAACTCTTCAACTTTTTTGGATATTCATATAGGAATATGAATGGCATTATAGAAACGATTGAAGGTTGGAGATCATATACGACAGAGAATTTTATTGAAAGTAAAACTTGGGCCCTCATTCTAAGGTTTTTGCTATGGAACACATGGAATAAGAGGAACAATCACATCTTTAATAGCCATTCATTAGAAAGGGTGGTAATCTGGGCAAAAGTGTTGCGGTGTTCATGAAATAGTACTACTCCATCCTTGGTTATCGTCAAACTAGGAAGATGAAGGTTTTGATGCCACAATTTTGCATAATCTCCAGTTGTTTATGTCTCCTTATACTGATCATTTTCCTTTAAGAATCCCATCTTTTAGTCGTTTGGCCTCCTAGAGCCTTGAAACCCCCCCAGTATTCCTTAAACTCAATGTTGATGGGGAATCTCAAGGCAGTCTACGTCATGTTGGACTTGGAGGAATCCTTCATGACAACAATGGGAGACTAATGTTTCTATTCACCAAAGTATGGGACATACAAGTAACAACATAATCAAATTTGCATCTATATAAATTGGCCTCATTATCACATCATCACAAGGGTTCTTCGGGCTAATTGTGGAGGGTGATTCTCAGCTTGTCATATCAAGAGTAAAGAAATTGATCAATGGATCTTCTCCAGAGAAAAAATAAAATAAAATAAATAAATAAAAATAAAAATTTCCACAACTGGAGATTGGAAAAATATATCACACATTTTAACCATCTTATCCATATGATTCCCTCCCATGTCAAGAGAACAAGAAATGAGGTAGAGAACCTTCTAGCTAACTTAGGGTGTAATAAAATTCACCTTCATCTTTCAGCAAGATGGAATAGTCACTTATGGGAGGACTAGAGACCAAGACTTATTGATTTAATAACAAGCTTAAGAAATTTCACTAGGGATGCAAGAACATGAAAAACTAGATTATATTGAGGAGCATCATTGCAACAAACCAAATCCCACACGTCCACTCAATCGAACCATTCCAAGCACTATTGGTATTTCCATGTCCTCTTAATGGTTTCAGTTAACTTATGGTTTTTATAATTCACTTAAAATTTACCAATGTTGTGGCATAATGAAATCTTGGTTAATAAAAATGTTTGTATCTATCTAGTTAGTATATGGAAATTTGGGATAAAAGACATTAACTTTTATCGTTGGTATGGTTTCTAATTTGGCAAAACATCGAAAAAGGTATTTGATATTATGTAATTTGGTATCGTATTAATAGACATAAACTTATATATATATATATATATATATATATATATATATATATATATATATATATATATATATAATGAGAGAGAGAGAGAGAGAACCATGTTAACTCTGAATCTATTAACTATCTAGAGGGATCAAATCTTGACGCATACCTTTCCTCAAATTTTGAAGTGAAAAATACATTTTCATATTAAGATATTGTATCCCTCTTGATGCTTGGTAGATCTAGAGTTAAAATGGGTCTATGATGGTGAGGTGGCAGGTCAACGTGAATTGAAGAGGGAGCTAAAGGCATAATAAGAAAACTAAATGAATCAAATTTTCTTAACTTTCTTCCATATTCTTTTTTTAGGGAGATTTTTTTTCTAATTTCTAATCTTTATTTCTTATGATAATATCTTTCTTTAATCTTTATGATATTTTGTTTTCCCCCCTCTTCTCTATTATAATATCTCTTTATTATTCCTTCTTCATTTGGTTTCTTCGCTTTGAATTCTTTCAACCCTCTCATCTTACTTCTTCACCCTTTTTTCCATTATATATATATATATATATATATATATATATATATATATATTGTAAGCTTGGTATTACCTCCATTTTCATTAATTTTAATCAGCAAGTTACAACCACAAGGATATTGTTAGGTGGCCTCACCTTGCCCTGTGCGGGAAACCAAGTCTGTTGGCCACCTGATGGCGTGGTATGCCATCCAAAAGAAATAAGTTATGAGTCTATACAACCAAGATAAATAGGAATGTATGTTCATAAATATTCTACCATCTACTTTCCTATTGGCATGACTGAATATACATGTAAAATTAAAATTTATCCGCATATAAACATTAGACACAAAACAATACAACAAGAAACATCAAAAATACTAATTTGATTCCTCAGTCGAGGCAGATTCCACCGATGTCGGGTCCTGAGTAGTAGTTCCCGGGAGTTCAGTCGCAGTAAGGATGCATGGGAGCTGGTATTCGATACTCCGGAGGCACCTATCCTTCTTCTGCATCTGGAACTAGATTTTCTCAACAACAAAAAAATTATGTACTCTAGAAATTCCTATATTATCATAGTCAAGATCATGGATATCTGTTCAAGTGCCTTGCCCAGAATTCCTTTCATGGACCAATAGAGAAAGTGGATCTACTTAAACTAGGTTACACATCTACGAGTTTTCCCAAGGTCTAGCTCTAGGGCCCTCCAGTCATTTACTTTTGTCTCCATTGAACCTGCTTGACGGTTTAAGTCTGCCTCCCATTTTTCTATCAGTTTTTGAATGTCCTCAGTTGTGTTCTCATGATATGCCTTCGCGACATCATTAATAATGCTCACGGTGGGTCTTCAACCTCTCGGCTTGCCCGAGCAAGAACTAGGGTGCCCCTCAGCCTCCTTCCCTTTGTTTTCTCTTCCACGTCCTCTCAGAGCAGGGCTCTTGGACCGAGCCATATCAACTTTCTCACAGGCTAGTGAAATGTGTTGAGGATTATTACCGAAGGGAGCCTGGGCCACAGGTAAGTCAACTGTCGAACATTGTTTCCTATTTTTTTATCTGTCCAAGTATCAACAGAGGAGAGTAATTCAAAATCTCGAGCCGAGCTATCCTTCCATTCATCGCAAAAACAATTAACATTGTTCCAAGAGTCAGACAAGGGTTCTTTCTTTCAAACTGAGGACAAATACCTAGCATGCAAACAATTCGAGCCTCCCCTATAGGATATTCAGGCATCATAATTATTGACGTGGATGCACAGGCGCGGCTTCGACAAAATAACATGGGGAGGACCGAAAAAATCCCTCTTCCGATTATCCAAACCAGTGGTGGCGATAATCCCCTACACAGGCAGGGATTCCTCCTTTCGAGGCTCAGACCACACACTAGCATTCATACCCTCGACACCATCCCAACAAAATTTCCAGGCAGTAGACTCGTTTTGGTTGAGACTCCACGACAACAACGACAGACTTGTATGGGAATAGTCACTCAGAATGCACCCACAGGGCCTAGTTCGGGGAGATTTAACTACATCAAAACCCGACATAAAAAAAGACAAAGACTAAGGTGTTCCTTCCCTACTTGACTCAGCCAACAATGGATTGGAAGCCCCAAACCCTCCATAATTATCCCACTGTCTACCCTGGTTCACCCAAGGCCGAATAAAATTTGACGGACCGACCACACTAAGGACTATACACCATAAGACAACCTAGACCGACGCAGAGATAGTATGAGCCCAATTGACACGTTTCCTCCTACCGATAGACGTTTGCATTGATGGGACTGAACAAAGACCCAAATACCCCCTCGACTGCCATTCTGAATGGCCAAAATTGCTTGCACTAGAGACTATCATGGTGAGAATGGTGAAAACAAGGGTAAAACAAATTACATACCAGTTATTCACTATTTCGGAGTATCGAAGCTTCGTTTTAGCCGACCTTCCACCTTCGCTGTGAACGGGGATTACCACTTTTCCACCACCAAAGCGTAGCATGCAAACCTGCAATTTTTCGAGTCTTGAATGACTTCCTTTGTCGTCACCCACCTCCTTATCTCCCAATTGCATGTCATAGGTCAGCCTGCCATCCTTGCGATGTATGTGGAAGGTGGTGGGCATGTACTTCGAGGCATCCACCATTATGTTTGATGGCAGTGTCGTAGATCCAGTACGCACCCTGATCAGGGGTACTTATTAATTTTTCATATTGACTATATCCTTTATAAAATTCTAAATTTTATTTTTTCCTTTATAACTTTTTATTTTATATAACTGTACAGAGATATATTTTTTTCACTTCAAGACATTTCCAAAACTACTACACAATTCAAACTAAAAAATAATTCAAGTTATATATAAAGTTTTATTTGTAGTTATTTTAAAAGGATTTCTCAGTTTTATTTTATTTTTAAAATGATTTGTTTTTATAGGATAAAATTATTTTAATTAAAAAATGATTACGAATTTTATAAAAATTATATAAAATCCTTAAAAATATAAAAAATTTTATGAAAATATCTTATAGTTAACATTATTTTTTGTGAATTAAAAAATGTATTACTTTTAAATAGTTAACTACATGAAAACTAAGAAATTTGGATTGGTTTTTCCCAAGGTGAATCCAACCAAATCAAATATGAAAATACAAGCTAACCTGAGATTACAAAAAAACTTGGAAATTTGGATTGGTCGGTCCCTTGGGAATTCGACCAAAACCAAACCTAAAATACAAGTTAACTGTTGGGTGTGGAGCCTAATTATCTTGTTTATTTGTATCATAGAGTTGGACCCTTGTACCTTAATGGGGGCGGAAACGCCTCCCGTAATTAAACGTTTCTTGAGGGGTCCAGGGGGGGGGGGGGGGGGGCGGCGGTTGCAACTTTATGGAGCCCCCCCTTGGCGGGGGATTCGGGGGCAGCGCCCCCAAAGCTAAAAACAGATATAAAATTGCCTTGTAAAAGTATAGTAATTTCTAGTCAATCTAGGTCGTTCATTAGGCAGATGATCTGACGATAGAATTTATGTTTAGTTTATGGTTTTTTTCCCTAGAAGGCAACCCCTTGCTTGTATGAGGGTATTGCATTGCGGCTGTGTAATGTATGTGTATTCTCGGAGCGAGAAATAGATAGGGAGATTGTGAGAGAGAACAGAGGATATTACAGCAGATCTGTTGTAGGTTATGTCTCTTCATTTTGTTGGATAATAGAAAGGAAGGACTAGCTGTTCGAGGTGGACGTAGCCCAAACTAGGTGAACCACGTATATCTGTGTCTCTCTGGTTTTATGTGTTTTGTGTGCTTGTGTTTTTTGCATATTTTATGTGTTTCATTTCTTTGTAATATTTAATTCTCTAACAACTGGTATCAAATCCGAAGGTCTATTTGGCTGATAAACTCGTAGGGAAGAAGGGTTCCTGGTTCGAGTGGGAGCAATGACGGAAGATGGTAAATTTAGGGTCGAGAAATTAACAGCCAAAACTTCCCGCTGTGGAAGATGCAGATGGAATATTATTTGTATCAGAAATATCTGTACCTACCATTGAGCGGAAAAACAAAGAAGCCGACGACTATGACAGACGCAGAATGGGAGATTCTCGATAGAAAGGCACTCGGAACAGTACGGTTGTGCCTCATGGCGTCGATAGACTTCAATATTTCGAAGGAAACAACAACAAAGGGTTTGATTAAGGAATTGGAGAAACTATATGAAAACCCCTCAGCCTCAAAAAAGGTATTTCTTATGAAACGTTTATTTAATATGAAGATGTTGGAAGGTGGATCTGTTGCAGACCATTTATATGATTTTAATACAGTTACCAGTCAGTTAAGTTTTGTAGGGGTAAACTTTGATGATGAAGTTAGGGATCTTTTATTTCTGTGCTCATTGCCAGAAAGCTGGAATGGTTTAGTTATGGCCATTAGTAACTCTGTCTCTGGATCTAGTACTTTAAAGTTTGATGATGTTGTCGGTGCTATCCTTAGCGAGGAAATGCGACGGAAAAGCTCTGGTGAGACATCGAGTAACGCTTTGAGTGTAGAGTCTAGGAGAAGAAGAATGGAAAGAGGAAAGAGCTCAGGATATCGTAGTAAATTAAGGAAATACAGATCCAAGTCCAAATCGGGGATAGTGTGCTGGAAATGCGGAAAGAAATGACACCTAAAGAAAGACTATAGATCTCGGAAGGGAAAAGAAGGAGACGCACAACAAGAAAACAATCATGAAGCAAATGTGACAGGTGATGTGTTACAAGATGCTTTGATTCTTTCTTTCAAAAATGTTACTGATTCTTGGGTTGTAGATTCAAGGGCCTCATTCCATGCCACACCTGATAAGAAATATTTTCATGACTATGTTCAAGGAGATTTTGGACAAGTTCGTTTGGGTGATGATAAACCCTGTAAAATTGTTGGAATGGGTAAGGTTCTTGTAAAAAAACAGAATGGAAACCAATGGCTATTAAAGGAGGTAAGGCATGTTCCAGATCTAAATAAAAATCTAATTTCAACAGGGAAGTTAGGCAGTGAAGGTTGTGTGACAACTTTCACAGTTAAAACTTGGAAGGTCACCAAAGGAGCGCTGGTAATAGAAAAAGGTGAAAAGGTTGGTATACTGTATTTATGCAATGGTATTTCTAACTCTATTAATGCTTTAACTTCCAAAGGAGCAGATGCAGCATTATGGAATCATAGGCTTAGACACCAGAGTGCGAAGGGGATGAAGATTCTTTACTCAAGAAATTTGTTGTCGGGTTTGAAGAAAATTGATTTGGATTTCTATGAGAATTGCATTTATGGAAAACAGAAGAGAGTCAGATTTCTTCGAGTTGGGAAAGAAAAGAAGAGCGAAAAATTAGAGCTTGTGCATACAGATGTATGGGGACCTGCTTAGGTATCATCTCTCGATGGCTCTCATTATTATGTTACTTTTATTGTTGATGCAACTAGAAAAACTTGGATTTATTGTTTTTAGAATAAATCTGATGTATTTGATACTTTCAAGAAACGGAAAGCTTTGTTTGATATTGAGACAGGAAAGAAGTTGAAGTGTCTCAGATCAGACAGTGGAAGTGAATATTGCAGCAAAGAGTTTGATAGGTACTGTTCAGAGCATGGAATTCGCAGAGAGAAGATAGTTCCAAGAACACCACAGGAAAATGGTGTGTCATAAAGGATGAACAGAACAATCATGGAGCATGCAAGGTGCATGAGATTGCATGCAGGACTACCTTTACAATTTTGGGCAGATGTTGCAGATATTGTTGTTTATCTAATAAACAGAGGGCCTTCAAGTTCCTTGGATGGTGGTATTCCAGAGGAAGCATGGACGGGTAAAGAGGTAAACTACTCTTTTTTAAAGCCTTTTGGCTGTAAGGCCTTTGTCCATATTAATAAAGAAAATAGAACAAATCTTGAGGCAAAATCAAATAAATGTACCTTTATTGGATATGGTGTTAATGATTTTGGTTATTGCTTATATGATTATGAAAATCACAAAATCATTAGGAGCATAGATGTAATATTCAATGAAAAGGTCTTGTATAAGAATCAGTTGCAGGAAAAGGAATAGGAAAAAGAAAACAAAGAATACACAGTTCTTGATGAGATCATAGAAAAGGTAAAGGTGCCTGAAAATAATAATAATCAAGAGCCACAACAACAGCAACCACCACAACAGCAACAGGCACCTCAAACACCTAAAAATGGTGTTAGTAGATCTACCAGGATAAGTAGACCCCCTAAACGATACTCTCCTTCATTATATTATTTATTGTTGACTGATTCTGGTGAACCTGAATTTTATGAAGAAGCAATGCAGGTTGAAAGCAGGAAGAAGTGGGAGCTAGCCATGGAAGAAGAGATGGACTCCTTAATGCATAACCAGATTTGGGACTTAGTCAGGTTGCCTGCAGGTAAAACTACATTGCAGAATAAATGGGTTTACAGGATGAAGGAAGAATATGGAGGAAAACAGAGGTACAAAGCTACACTTGTGGTGAAGGGGTTTACATAGAAGAAAGGTATTGATTTTGATGAAATATTTTCTCCTGTTGTTAAGATGACTTCAATCAGAACTATTTTAAGTCTTGTAGCAGTGGAAGATTTACATCATGAACAATTAGATGTAAAGACAACATTTCTCCATGGAGATTTGGAGGAAGAGATCTATATGCAGCAACCAGAAGGATATGAGGTCAAAGGGAAAGAAAAAATAGTGTGCGGGTTAAAGAAGAACTTGTATGGCTTAAAACAGGTTCCAAGGCAATGGTATCTAAAATTTGACAAGTTTATGTCTGAACAAGGTTATACTAGATGTCACTTTGATCATTGTGTTTATCTGAAAAAGCAAAATGATGGCAGCTATATTATATTGTTATTGAATGTAGATGACATGCTTGTTGTAGGGTCTAACATGCAGGAAATAAATGTTCTCAAAAGAAAATTCGCAAATTCCTTTGCAATGAAGGATTTGGGAGCTACAAAACAAATCCTTGGTATGAGAATAACTAGAGATAGGAAAAATCACAAATTAACACTGTCTCAGAATGAGTACATACAAAAGGTGTTGAAAAGATTTAATATGCAGAATGCAAAACCAGTTAGTACTCCTTTTGCTATCCATTTCAAACTTAGTAAGGAGATGTGCCCCAAGACCCAAGAAGAAATGGACTGTATGTCTAAATTTCCATATGCATCAACAGTTAGAAGCTTAATGTATGTAATGGTCTGCACAAGGCCTGATATTGCACATGCAGTGGGAGTTGTAAACAGGTACATGAACAATCCAGGAAAAGAACATTGGATGGCAGTAAAATGGATTCTCAGATATTTTAGAGGTACCACAAATCAAGCATTATGCTTTGGTGGTTCAAACATTGCTCTACAGGGATATGTTGATGCAAATATGGCAGGTGACAGAGATAACAGGAGCAGCACTACAGGATATGTATTTACTGTAGGTGGAACAGCTGTTAATTGGGTTTCAAAAATCCAAAGTGTTGTTGCACTTTCAACAACAGAAGCAAAGTATGTTGCTGCTACAGAGGCTAGTAAATAAATGATTTGGTTACAAAGGTTTATGGATGAATTGGGTAAGAAGCATGAAATGGGCACGTTATACAGTGATAGCCAAAGTGCCATTCATCTTGCAAAGAACTCAGCATTTCATTCCAGGACTAAACACATATAACTCAAGTACCATTTCATACGGTCAGTATTGGAAGATGGACAGTTGAAACTGGAAATATACACACTAGCCATAATCCTACAGATATGCTAACAAAAGTTGTAACCAGGGAGAAACTAAGAACATGCTCAGTTTCAATTGGTCTTCAAGGATGACGATGAAGATGAGAAACAACCAGGTCCAAAGAGGAGTCATTGTCCAGCAAATGAAGCAGTGGTGGAGTTGCTACAATCAGTCTCCAAGTGGGAGATTTTTGGGTGTGGAGCCTGATTATCTTGTTTATTTTGTATCACGGTGTTGGACCCCTGTACCTTAATGGGGGTGGAAATGCCACCCATAATTAAATGCTGCCTGGGGGGTCCAGGGGGGGCAGCTGCGACTTTATGGAGCCCACCCTGGTGGGGGGTTTTGGGAATAGCGCCCCCGAAGCTAAAAAATGATGTAAAATTGCCTTGTAAAAGTATAGTAATTTCTAGTCAATCTAGGCCGTTCATTAGGCGAATGATCTGACGGTAGAAATTGTGTTTATTTTATGGTTTTTTGCCCTAGAAGGCAACCCCTCGCTTTTATGAGGGTATTGTTTTGCGGCTGTGTACTGTATGTGTATTCTCGGAGAGAGAAATAGATAGGGAGACTGTGAGAGAGAACAGAGGATATTACAGTGGATCTGCTGTAGGTCATGTCTCTTCATTTTACTGGATAATAGAAAGGAAGGACTAGCTGTTCGGGGTGGACGTAGCCCAAATTGGGTGAACCACGTATATTTGTGTCTCTCTGGTTTTATGTGTTTTGTGTGCTTGTGTTTTCCGCATATTTTATGTGTTTCATTTCTCTGTAATATTTAATTTTCTAACATTAACTTGAAATTGATAATGTCAATACATTTACTACTATCATAGTCATTGAGCCTAGGAATGATCATGGGTTTTCCCGAGGTCCTTTTTTCCTTTTTTCTTACGAACACCAATCTATTTTGAGGAGTTGTCAGGAACAAATGTAGAGGAGACAATGGTTGCATTTCGTTGAGAAAATCCATTACTGGGACGTCTTCAATGTTGGTTTCTTCCATATTACTATCCAAGTGATCTAATTCATGGAAACGCTTGTGCGCGCTCATTGATGAAGCCAAGATTATGATTTTTTCCCTTGCATATCCATTGGATGATATGGCATTACATGTGGATGAGCTTGATCCAGATTTATGCAGGAACGTAATAAAATACAGAAATGGACATAAACACAGAGATGCAACAGAAACAATACTTCATTTTATTAATAACAAATGACTGAAATATGCTTACATACATAATGGAAATAAAAATAGCTAGGGTGCTGGTAGCATATCTCTAAGAAGAGATGTGGCGGCTACAGACCTCTAAACTGTGTTACAATGAGGCTCGAGGGCCTATTTATTATTGAGAAACAATAGAAAACTTCAAATGTCCAAAAACCTAACCCTAGGAGATGAAGCGCAAAACTATGGGCTCGTTTGGGTAAATTGGTGTTTCAACTTCCCAGGGACGTAACTTTGACATACGATATCTGTTTGACGTGCTCAATAGCTTGTTATAAATATCTATCCAAGGACTACAAATCTTGATGCAACAAAGGTAGCCCCAGTCGCTCTCGGTTTTCCCAAAAAACGTCGTTTAGGGCCTCAAAACGGCTCCGAAAGTTCAGGACCCGAAAAACTGTCAAAAATAGTAAGTTGTGTCGAAACTGAAAAAATGAAAGAGACAATTGTGGGGCCCCAAGTGGAATAGGTGGGTGGCCACCAATATCCACTTGGATCATTAAGGCCCCAAAACAGCTCTGGGAGTGCAGGACCCGAAAACCTGCTAAAAATAGTAAGTTGTGTTGAAAGTGAAAATTTGCAAGAATTAGTGGTGCGGGTCCAAATGGAATAGGTGGATGGCCACCGATATCCACCTGGATCAGAGCTGAGGTTGAAGGGATTGATTAGTTGTAGAATTTTTTTTTGTTGCACGCTATCTTTCTTGTGAGCTAAATAAATCTTAGATCCTTCTTTATATTTTGGGTCTTATCATCCTGAGATCTTATTCTTGACATATTTGGGAGGAGAGCCTTTGAAAAGAAGGGCATTCTAGAGATGATTAAGTTGTTGATAGATCCTACAACAAAATTTTTTGTTTTCATAGTCCACTGGCTATGAATAAACTAGGTTGTTCTAATTGGGGAGGATTTTGTTAGGAAGTCCTTTGTCGAGATCTATTTCAACACATATGCGAGCAAATATTGCAATACCCCTCTCAAGCCAGTCTATTTATACCTTAATAAAGTCATTGAGTGAGTTTCCCTCATGAGCTAAGATATCCTGATGTAGTAGATGAATGGGTATAGGGAGTATTACCCAAACTAGAATGGCCAAATCTATAATGGAAAGAGGGTTAAAATTAAGAAACCATGGCCTAAATAAGAGCCCAGAACAACCCCAAAACTAAGGTCCTTGATTAAAAACCTTTTGACGATCCTGACCATTTTTTAAATATACCAAAAAGAAACCGTTATATGTGTGTGTGTGTGTGTGTGTGTGTGTGTGTGTGTGTGTGTGTGTGTGTGTGTGTGTGTGTGTGTGTATATATATCCGAGGACTAGGTTTGATGCACCCATTCCCAGAGCGCACATGTCGATGGCCATAACCTATTAAAATGACAAATAATGCCATGCTGCAAATAATAAATGTAAGAATTGTTGGATTGATGATGATTCACTTTGATATTTGGAATATAGTAGTCTGAATGCCTAAAAGGGAGAGGGTGGCCTCCCATATTTTTAAGGAAAAACCACATGATATGAAAATATGATTTATGAGCTCCTCTGAGTCCTTACACAAGATACACAAACCCAACCCTTGTTTATTCCTTTTGCTTAAGTTATCCCATATAGGAGCTTTGTTCTTGAGCACGCACCAAAAAAAGATTCTAGCTTTTTCCGGACTAATCAAATTCCATAATAATTTATGCCATGACACTTGTTGATCTCTATCCCTTTGATTAATTGAGAAGTTATAGCCATATTTAGGAGCATAATTTCCAATCGGTGCATGTGCCTAGAAAAGAGAGTCTGGCCTGTCATAAATCCTTACATTGGATCTTCTCAACTCCTGGGTATAAATTCCCCATTCTATACCCCAATGTGGCTCCAAATGCAAATCAATTTCTGATTTAAAGGCTTGAGTCCAAAAAGAAGTTGTCTCGGGTTTTGCAATTTGTGACAAGTAATGATACCCCATTGAATGTAAGTGGTCCAAAAGCCCCCCATAGAGAGCGAAGCATTGATTGCAGCCCACCCATGGGTCATTACCTAAGACAACCTTCTTTCCATTTCCAACTTTCCATGCCAGACCATCTTCGACCAATTTAAAGGAGAGAATGGTGGCTTTCCATATCACAGACACATTTGAGATCTCTTTCCTAGGGTTGAGGATCCATTCCTCCAAAGGGGTAGGATCAATATATTTACGTTTAACCACCGTAGTCCAGAGGTTATCCTAAAAAATGATCCTCCAATCAGATTTTGCTGATAAAAATATGGCAAAAGTTTGAATCTCCTTGATCCACCATCCTCCCCTCTCCTCCGACGTAGCAATTTTGTCCCATGCTACCTGTGGAATCACCCGATCCTCCTTAGATCCAGCCTAAAGGAAATGACTACAAATTTTCCTAACTTTTGTTAATATACATTTTGGGACCCAGGTGATCACAATTAGTAGACTGGGATGGTCACAAGCACCAATTTAATGAGAACCATTCTACCAGCCCTGGACAGCCATTTGAAACTCCATAAACTAATTTGTTTCTCACTCTTTTCCAACAACCAATTCCAATCCATTTTTTTATAGGAGTCCAGTTTTAAGAAGAAACCCAGATATTTTAGGTTGTCCCCCATAGGAGTCACTTTGAAGGGAAGGGAGACCACAATTCTATCAAGATCCCACTCCAAAAGACCATAATAATAAATGGAGGATTTTTTTGCATTTATGCTCATTATTGTAGCCTTGAGAAACAAATCGAAGGTACATTTCATCTGGTGAACTTCATCCCTAGAACCATTCAATGAATAAAACAATGTCATCCACAAAAACTAAGTGGGGTATGAAAATATTAGTAGCGAATTCAACACCCTTTAGGTCACCATTTCTCTTACCCGAGTGCAAAATCTGGCTAAGTCGTTCTACTGCTAATAATAAAAGGAGAGGGGATAGAGGGCATCCTTGTCTTAGCCCTCTTTGATTGTGGAAAAAAGGAGAGGCAACCCCATTTATGAGAACAACAAAAGACACTTTTGTTATACACCCCATAATATAGTTTATAATACCATCGTAGAAGCCGAGATGAGTCAACAAAAGCCATAGATATAGCCAACTGACCCTGTCACATGCTTTTGACAGGTCAATTTTCATAATCAATTTTTTAGATTTTTTCACACTGTGCATTGTTTCCTGGGCCACCCCAATGGCTTCATGAATTTTTCTACCATCCAAAAAACCAAACTTTTATTTAGAGATATTGCATGATAGTATAGGCTTTAGACGAATAGCAATATTTTTTTAAATACAGTTGCAGAGGGAAATAGGTCTGAATTCATCAAAGGAGATAGGCGCATCCGATTTTGGAATTATTGTAAGGAAATTAGAATTGAAAGGTTCATGTATGCCCCCTTGATCCTTGATTCCTTCACCACCCCCACCAATTCATCCCCAATTAGGTCAAAAAAGTGTTGGTAGAACTATACTGTCCACTCATCTAGCCTTGGGCTCTTATCTTTTTGCATAGACTTTAAAACACTTTCCACTTCGATTTTTGTAACTAGGGACATAAGAATCTCATTTTCTTCCTCCTTAGCATACCTCAGGAAGAGTTGGGCCACCCAGACGACTTTGGAAATAGAGGCACCATCCGGAGCCTTAAGATATTTTTGAAGTGGTCTCTTCCCAATGAATCCATCTCTCTAAAGGATTTTACCATTCCTCCATCCAACCTTCTCAATTCCCAAATGGTATTTGAGAGTTTCCTCCCCTTTGCATAATTTTGGAAGACTTTAATATTTTCATCACCGGCCTCAAGCCATATCGCATGGGTTTTTTGTCTCCACTATTCTTCAATTTCATTTAAAAACTTTCTACTTTTTGTCTCCAATCCCCTTATCCTTTCCCTCTTCTCCTTAGATTCATAGCTGTCAACATCTGGTATTTCCATCTCTTCCAAAGCCTCCTCATTGCTCTTCAATTCATAATCCTCCCTAAACCTTCTCTCTTTCACCCATATAATAGTTTTAGATTTCAGAGATTTAATATTACAATAAAAGCCTGAGCATGAGATAGGTTTTGTCGCCAATCCATCAGAACCTAGGTTTCTTTTACCAAGACAATGAAACTTGGATCTTTAAGCCACCCGAATTGAATTTGAAACGCGACCCTAGTTTTTTATTAGGGCCAAAGAGCTCCAGAAGGATAGGGAAGTGGTCATATTCCCCCCAGTTCCCACCCATTGCCTACAACCAATGATGTTATTGACAAAGTCCTCTTTGACTAGAAAACGATCCAATATTTTAGCTACTCTGGATTCACCCACACTCATATTCCTCCAACTAGGGAAAAACTTTATAAGGTTTAAGTCCATGAGGTCACTATCTCTAATTTTGTTTTGAAAAAAGTCAACAAGAGGATCCGCTTGGGCTCGCGGCCCCCATGCTTCAGAAATTCCAAGGGAGAAATTTAGATCTCCACCCACCACCAGGTTCCCAGCCTTCATAAAATATTTTGCCAATAAGTTATTCCATAAATGAACTCTCTCTAGAACAGAGCCATATATGCTTAATAGGGTGAAAGAGGAAAAAAACTCAATGGAGTATACCTCCACTCCAAAAACCAACTCAGAGCTCCAGGAGCATGTTAAATGAAATACACTGTCACGAAGACCTATGGCCAGACCACCTAATCTTCCTCTTGCATCCACCATCACCACAGACCAGCGAGGCAATAGTTTCCCAAGGGAGGCCGAAACATGAATTCTGATACCCATAATTTCTTGGATAAAAATGACATCAGGGTTATATAGTTTAAGAACATATTTTAGGGCTTTTTTTTTACGATTACTAGAAAAACCTCTACATTTATAGGACATAATAATAATTTAGAAACAACAACCGGGGCCTCCGCTGCTTTAAGCGCCCCTTCTAAAGATAGTTGCATTCCATCTACAATGTCTAATTTGGCTTTCAATTGAGCCTTAATACGGATCAGCTTTCCTACCCTTGGATTTCTAAGGCCTGACACGGTCTGATAGAATCCCCAACCCCCTTATAGGCTCATCAGGCAATGATCGTTTCTCCCTAGGCCGAAGTATATATGGATTTTTTTCAATCAAAAGAGCGGGGATGGATGTAATAATGTTGTCCATGGCTAAAGAAAGGTCTGGAATACATGAAGACTCTATTAAGGAGGACTAGGATTTGGTAAAACATTTTAAAAAAGAGGCCAGAGAAGAATGTAAAGAGGAGGGAGAGTGAGGGATAGTACTAGCCTGATAATAAAAAACAATGATACAACAATGGTGAATACAGGTCCCTCCTCTGTTTTACCTTGTTCGTTTCCCAAATAAACCCGAAAAACGAAGCAATGAACAATGTTGACAGTTGGTTGCATGTGCCTTCCACGTGGGTGCTCATCACCTGCCACTGTTTGTCGGTATTCGACCTTCGATGCATTCATGGATGCCTAGAAAACCTTAACCAAAATGGTTTCCCACCATGGTTTTCCTTCAAGTCCATCAGAGGTGCTAGGGTTTCCCTCCCTTCACCATCCATCGTGGTTAATATTTATAATTTTACTTAATATAGAAAATATAATATTTTATTTATTGTTCAGAGAGGGAAATTAAACTATTTTTACTGTATCTCCTTCATACATTTAATATTCACAACTAACTGAATCCTTCATACTTTTAATAGGCATTGTCTATAAGTGAGACTTTTTGAAAAAAAAATTGACTTATTTTCTTATTTAATATTTCAAGAATCCGATAGGGACTCATTAAAATCACAAGTTTGACTTGGGAACTCTTCACAATTGAAGTGCCCCTTATTGAAAAGTCAACAATAAATGTGTGTCTAATTTAATTTTACCTTAATTAAATTGGACAATAAAATGTAATCTTATCTCATAATCACTTGTAATAGTTAACTGAGTGTGATAAAATCAGTTAGCTCATGAATTTCGAGCTAAGGGTGGTTGGTGAGGCATGCAGAGTGATTCTATTAGTTATTGAGTCCAAGTTGCAGTTAGTGCATTAGTTTAATGCATGAGAAATCAGTTAAATCAATTAATTGAGTTAAAATCAGTTTAACTAGTTGTAACTGTTTGTTGCACTAGTGAGAGGTCAAGTGAAATCAATCAAATTTAATTCACATGCAGTGATATGTCAAGTGAATCATGATTTACTATTAATAGTTGCATGCATGTCAGTTCCAGTGGAGACCCAGTTGAGACAAATGTTAAAGGGATGTTAACTATCAATTTTATTATTAGTAGGTTGCCTTCATGCAGTAAAAAAAACCATAGGATTTCCCATGAGAATTGTGCAGTTTTGGAAGGTTGAATTCCCTAAAGAATAGGGATTGCATTCCACATGAATTGTGCAAGCAAGGCAAGCTGAGCAGAGGCTAAAAATTGGCAAGTGTTGGTCGATTTTGTTTGGATCAGTGTGAGACAGTTGTGAAAGTGCAGGAGACTCTTGTGAGAAGAGTGCATTGTAATCGTTTCATGATTTCTTTGTGAATATACTATAGAAGATAGAGGGGTTTTGAGCAGCAAGCTTTCCCCAGGAAAATATTTGCGTTGTGGTTTGATTTGCTTCTTTCTTTACTTGTTGTGATTGGCGATCGTGTTTATTTTTTCAAATTAATTTGTAGAAGGATTCAATATCTTGCTTTAGCATATCGCATAGTATCATTGTAGGGTCCATCAATTCTTCAAATAGATCAGATAACAACTTCCTCAACCAAACCACTTATTTTCTCACTTCACAGGCTGCAACATTTTCAGCCTCGACGCTACTCAAAACAACAATGTCTTGCTTTCTGCGCATCCATGAGACCATGGAGGATCCCAAACTAAAACATCATCCTGTAGTGCTCCTTCCATCTTATTCACTACCTCCCCATTTGGAATTTGTATATCCCATTATTTGGATTTCATTCCTTCTATCATATTTTAGATAGTAGTTAATGGTTCCTTGTAGAAATGTGTTTTGCTGCTATCCAATGATCCTGCTTCGGCTACACTTGGAATTGACTGACAATATTCACCGCAAAACATCTGTCTGGTTGAGTATTCGCCAAGTACATCAGTGAGCTGATCAATTGTGTGAAAATTCCTGAGTACAGATATGCAGAAATCCTACTGTAGTATCATGGTTTACTTCTCCTACTTTATTAAATTATACAAGTTATCTTAAAAAATAATATTAAGAAAATACCAAAGTAAACACAACTAATAGCCTACACATGTAGATCATTAATTGAATATTACTCTCATTCAACCAAACTGACACACTAATTTTTGGACATAAGACCCCGGAAACACCCAAAGCGGAAAAACTGGTGCAACAGATATGAGGGTTTATTATTATTAAGTAGATTTTGAGTACAACAAATCTGGGCACCAAATTTGGTTCACCTAACAGAGAAAAAGTAGATCTACTAACCTTCTGTTCTAAGACCAAAATTCTTACTGATCCACACACTCAAATGGGATTTACAAGACTCAGACCGGATATGGCCCTAGAAATCCTAGCGCTGCCACTAAAGCCCCAGCGTCAGCCCTGCTAGGCTCTGCGTGCCTTTGGGCTGCTCAGAAGGGGACTGCGTAACCCCAGAGTGGGTGACGCCGTCCTTATGCAGCCTCTAGAGGCCTCTGTGTAACTTTGAAGCCCTCTGAAGCTAAAGCGTTGCCCCTTCCTGGGGCAGCCGAAGCCTTTGTGTTGCGCAGCTGGTGTTGCTGCCCTTGCTCCTCTGCGTTGTCCCTGAAATATGCCCCTCTGCCTCTTGCTGACTCTTGGCTCTGAGATCATATCATCCCCTCGGCCAATACTACCCCTCGTTGCAGAAAACTCCTCTGGAAATTCTTAGCAAACCCTGCCCTAAAATTCCAGATCAGTCTCTCTGATCTGCATCTTTGTGTGTATTTCCAACTAACCCTCAAGCCTTTCTCTTATACTTTTTCGATGAACACATCAACGGCCGAGATTAAAACACTCATCAATGGCTGAGATTAAAATATTGCTTGATCCGCGTCATTTAGAACATTTCAGCACATGTGTTAATTAATTCACTTTAATTATTTAATTTTCGTGAGTTTAGACTTAGGAAATAAATTAAAATAATTAATTATTTGAATAACTTGAACAACAAATGAAATTTCTCCAAACACTTTCTGGGTTTTGGATTTCAAGTGTGTATTATCCCATCCAAAAAAATTTAGAGCTAGATCACACACGATGCTACCCCAACTACACAAAATCTCAACACTCCCTCTTAGCACGGAGTGTGCTCTAGAAATACATTTACACCATGTATCGCAAGATCTTGGAATTGGTTTATGTATTGTTAATGATTGGCATGTTGCCCTCCATCCACTGCACTGTTGGTTTCTGTACTGCTCCCCATGTCACTGCCACATCTATACTGCAACTCCCTCTCAAATTGTTGCATCATGCTGCCCATAACACTGCCACTGCTAACTGCTGCACTACAACTTAGTTGTCGAGAAGTAAGCAACTGAATGACTCCTGCCCAGTCGTTGACAGACAAGTCAGGCTGCATTCCATCACTGAAGCTCCCTTGGCTGTTGATTTACACTTTCCTCTGGAGCTATTGTGTCATTGCAACTCTGCACTGCGTGAGCACTGCCTCTCTGTGTTGTTGAAGTCCCATTAGCCTCTACTTTGTTGCCTCTGCATTACGCTGCTCCCTCTTCAGCTCTTCAACACTCCCCTATGCTTTACTCTAACCTTCTGCAACCATCTCCCGACTCATCCCGCTACCGTCTTAAGGCTCCCGTAGCTCGTATCTGATCCAAGAGTAGGATTGACTCAAGGATCCCGCCACTCTGATCTATAACTGCTCTACAGATCCATGTCACCCCACCTCTTCTCTCGAGGCACATGAGCACTCATGGTTGCATCATCATCAGAGCCATCATCCTTTGTTGTTGTAGCCGTGGATTCAGAAGATTCTTTGTCCTTCTTCTTAGGACAAGTGTTGGCGAAGTGTCCAAGTTCGCCACAGTTAAAGCACTGGACCTTGGATAGGTCCCTCTTCTTCTTCCTTTGCTTCTTTTTTTCCTTTGATGCAAGGGTTGCATCATCCTTTTGTTATTTCTTCACTCTGGCTGATCCACTTCCATTGCTTTGTCTCTTGGTGATTCTCCTGATTTCCTCCAGGCAGAGGATTGCCCACATGTCTACCCATGATGGTAAAGTTTCCCTACCCAAAATGCTTTGGAAAAACGTTTCCCATTCTTCCAAGACTGAATTTAGGGCAGTCCTCACTAGAAGCCCCTCATAAATATTTGCACCCATGTCAATCAGTTGATCCCAGATAATCTGAAGTCTGAAGAGAAATGGATCTATCTCCTCACCCTTCATCATCTCGAATAACCGCATCTGATTCTCCAGAATCATCCTTCTTCGGACTGAGCCTCCCTGATACATCGTGTCCAATGCTACCCACATCTCATTTTCCGTATTCTTTCCGGAAATATGAAGCATGTTGTGGTCTTTGACTCCGTCCATGATCAAATGCTTAGTTCGCGCTTGATTTTCTTCGTACTTCTTTAGAGGATTTGCAGTGGTTGCCACAACTATAACTTTCTCTACATGATATTTGAGACATACTCATCCAAAACTAACAGGATTTTGGCCCTCTAGATAAAGAAAATTTGGACATGTTGTCCAACCTATCCTGATCTCTCAGTCCATATCGCGCCATCTGCTCAGATCTATCAAAACAGATAGTCCTCTCCCTCTTTATGTTGCAATACTCAACAAAAAATTTTGGATATAGGTTTCTAGGTGATTATAAACCCTCTATAGTAGTTTCTCCATCTGACCACTGATTTCCCTCGTGGAAATCTTCACCCAAATACAATCCCACTGTACTCTCTGATCACCCTCCTGATCGAATTTTGGATCTCTTTGGCTCAGATCTGCTGAGTGACTGTCTTCCTCCCGCTCTTTGTTGACTTACCTAGGCACAATTCTGCATCGGCAGAATCTCCACCACACCAGCACTGTTGAATATCTGAAGCACTACTTCTGGATCTTGGCAAAAAAAAATTGCAATAAGAAGAATGACCGGACTGCATCTCACTGATTGGCCCAACGTAGCCTCAACACTGCTCAGAAGTGGACTACATAACCCCAGACTGGGTGGAGCAGTCCTTACGCTGGCCTAGGAAGGCTCTACGTAAGCCTGATGGCCTTCTGTAGTTGCATCGGCAGCACCAATAAAAGATAATTAACCAGCCTTCTTGAAATGCAATCGATTACCAGCAACTTCAACCATCTTTCCAGGTGTATTAAAAAAAAATAGGTACAGTAATAAAGAAATGGGAAAATTATTATGCTGTATAAAAGTGAAACAGTCAACAGTGGCTATGGAGGAGATATTTGGATTCTTTGATAAAGTTATTAAGCCAGGATTCCACTGTCTACCATGGTTTTAAGGGAGTCGAATTAGAGGTCATCAAGCCCTGGTCACCAAGCCAGAGTAATAGTTTTTAGCCTAAAAGTTGGAAGACAGGAGGTCTCATCATGAGCCAGCCTATTCATCCATGCTACTTCTTATGAGTGGGACTGCCATCAGCTGGTTACCAAGCCAGGTCAATGGCCTTCATCTAAAAATAAATGAAAATAACTTTGAATCCATGTCTAGTAAGTGGGACACAGACATTTCACTGCGTCAAAAGACATCTCTGCCCAAGATATGGACACCTGTAGGCAGCAGGGCCATGTCTGTGGTATTAAATTTAATTGCATACTATGATTTGATTGGTTATCCTTCTCTGTCCCTAAAACTCATCCTTTTTCTTGGACAATGGTTTTAAGACAATTGAACATGGTGCTTTGAGTTCTATTTTCAAAAATCAAGAATCTTTAATGATGTGGTACCCTTAGTGAAGTTTATTCTTTGTATTATATTAAGAGGAAATTTAGTTTTGAATCCGGATAACAATGTAATTTAGAGTGTTCAATAAAAAGGTTGTTGATTGGTATCATAAATCACTTTAATTATCATGGTATTCGAAGTGATGAAATACTCAATGATGACTATTCACAAGGTATTGGTTGCCATCGATGTGTATTGATTGTAATTACCTTTAAATATGTGCTGCATAACCTAGGTACAAGATTATTATAGTAGGTGCGGGAATATTGTGTTAGTATTTTTTAAATTGCACCTCTTTAATGAAATTTGATTCTTATCATAAGACTTTGGGCAGAAACAAAATATGGAATCCATTTGGAACAAGGTAACAAGTATGTGCAACACTCTTTTCTCCATAATGTCTACCCGATCTTGTTTTATCATTTCACATGGTTTTAGCTGGTAACGTAATAGTAGTATTGCAGGCTAATGAATGCATTACAATATCAAGCATCTTCATCCTTACTTGCTAAAATCTTTGCTTACATTTTCCCTGCCTTATTTCATAATCTTATAGTTTTGGCTTGCACGAGGATGTGCAAGAAGTTCAGCGTGGGGGGATGTTGAGCTGTCGTTTTGTCCAAACTTTTATGATTTTTATCATATAATTTTGTGCTCGTAACTAGTATTTTAATCCTTTTATCTTATCAAGTTGATGATTAGAGGCATTTTGAAACATTAATTATTAAATTATAAATTCTTGTTATTAATTAATTTGAAGGGTGTTTTGTGTAATAGTTTCATTAGCAAATGCCTTCTTGGTGGCAGGTGAATAAGTCTAGTACAAACTGCATTTAAGTATAGATTCATGTATGGGGGCATAAACATATTCATGCACGGATTCACCCCATGCAAGAAGAAGCATCTTGGACTCTATGACAAAGATTGAGAGCCATGTTCTGAAACCTTTGCCTCGTTTCAAGATGAGATTTCTAGCATCAGCAACACCAATAAAAGATAATTAACTGGCCTTCTTGAAATGCAATCGATTACCAACAACTTCAATCAGATTTCTAGGTGTATTAAAACAAATAGGTACAGTAATAAAGAAAATGGGACAGTTATTATCTTGTATAAAAGTGAAACAGTCAACAGTGGCTATGGAGGAGAGATTTGGACGCTTTGATAAACTTATTGAGCCAGAATGCCACTGTCTACCATGGTTTTTTGGGAGTTGAATTGGAGGTCATATTTCCTTACGAGTACAGAAGTTGGATGTGTGATGTGATTCGAAGTCAAAGGATAATGTATTCGTGACAGTAATTGCATCTGTGCAATACTGTGCCCTTTTAGAGAAAGTAGCAGATGCTTTTTTATAATCTTAGCAATACAATGGAGCATATCGAAGCTTATGTATTTGATGTCATTCAGAAAAGCATCCCGAATATGAACTTGGATGAATTTTTTGAGCAAAAGAATGACGTTGCTAAAGCAATTGAAGTGGAACTTGAAAAGGCTATGTCAAACTATGGATTTCAGATAGTAAAAAATCTCATCATTTGATGTAGTACCCGTTGAAACTGTGAAGAAGGGAATGAATGCATTTGCAAGGAGGAGGGTGGCAACACAACACAGAGCTGAGGCAGAGAAAATCTTGAAAATTAAAAAAGTAGAGGCTGGTAGCATTAAACAAGTTTGCTCCATCGCATCTGTTCCAATGGACATCAGCCAAGGTTTTGCACATCAAATCAAACCAACTCCAACACAACCTACAAATTAATTCAAGCAATCTTTATTTACAGACAATCTGTAACCAAACTCTCTATCTCAGACACAATCTGCCTGTAATCTTGGTTTGTCTTCTCATTTGCATGGACAGATTGATATTAGAATCGCAAGCTCCACGATGTTCAACGCCTAGCATTGAAAGGGTCAGCACCTCATCGCGTTGTGCGTTAAGGCATCAATTCAAGCTGTGTGATGCCCCAACCAGCTGTGTGATGCCCCAACCAGCTGTGCGATGCCTCTGCCAGCAATGCGTAACGATCAAAGTCTTCCAGAAGCCGGATCGCACCAGCTCAAACCTGAATCCTAAAATTATATATCTTATGCAATAATCGACCCATTTAATTAAGAGCAACATTGCTGCTATAAAATGGAGAAGATGCACACTCAGGAGGCAATTTCTCAGATGTAGAACCGGCATCGAATTTGTAGAGGAGAGTAATAGAGATAGGGATTGTTGTGTAAAGAATTAGAATTGATGTTTCTTGTGATTGGTGTATATCGATTTCCATATGTTGTCTTAAATATACATCATCGCCTTCAATTCATGAGCAGAAGCATTTGTGCCATGGTTAACTGCGCATTCTTGTCTTTGATGTTTTAAAGCTTTCCTCCATTTCAATAAGTTGGCTTACTCGAGGCATGGGAGAGCCCACCACCTCTAGAGCTAAGCTTGATCAACAACATAGGATAATCAGATGTGCGTGATTTCTAAGTTTCCTATTTCTGTGTGAATTTATGGTAGGTATGGTTCAATTTCAAAGCATTTCAGTCATCATTGTACTGCGCAGATCAATGAACTAAAGAATTATTATAAACTTGGATTCATTACATAATATGTGCTTGAGTTTTAATATAGAGTTATACTCTATTCCTTTTTGTTACAATCGAATGTAATGGGAGCATTCACGGAATACAACAATTTCTGAGTTTGATCAGAATTAGAACAGGTTTTAGTGCTTTGAATTTGAATATGTTAACACTGCCCATTTAAAATATTAATTCAAGGTTTGCATTACCTAATTCCTATGAACGTTTGCAGGATTTAATGCTTATTTGATTTGTTTATGCATCCCGGGACTTCAATTAGTAATTAGATCTCTTTTTAATTAGAATTTCACTTATTTTTTTCAGAGTATAAACATTTCTTTATAAGAGCAAGACTGAGTGCGGATTTGATTATGTAGGTAGAGATATCAATGCAGCGTGATTTAGTTTTCATTATTGAGTTACATGATTTTGAGAAGTAAGCTTGTTTTTGAATAGTTCATTTCATCTCGATTAAAATCTTTGAATTGAAGGTTTCTCATTGATTATTTGCAATATGATTTTTAATAGGATATTTTAAGTGTTATTTTACATGAAGCTAAGTGGTTTTCTTCTAGCAATAGTTAGAACATTCCTTTGTTAATTTGAATCTTGAATTCGTTATCAAGAGTAGTTCTAGTTAGTTTAAGGTGTGAAGTCATCATTAGAATAATGTGTCTTTTTTGTTATCTCAAGTTTAGTTTCAAGTGTTAGTTTCAAGTTAATGAGAGGAGCAAATAGAATAGGGTTTTCAAGATATCATAGGAGATTTAAAAAGTAGAATTTGAGTGCGAGAATGTTATATGTTTGAGGATTGCTTTGTATTTCCTTATAGTTTAATTGCAGTATGGAGTTGCAGTGAATGTTATACATAGTTTAAAGTACAAATTATTTTTAAGTACAGAACCGATTGACTAAATAGGAGTCTTAAATTACTTTTATAAATTGAATATGATTATTGATTTTGCCTCATCTACCAGTGAGATTGCTTTACATTTCAGAAAATTGAATTTAACTATCAGGATTGCAAGAAGCTTGAATATGATGGCTTGGTAAAATTGGTTAAGTAGATCCCCTTTTCAAGATTGTTTATTTTCCAGAAAATGTGTGTTTCTTTCCAATACCTATTCTATCATTAAAAAGGAATATTTATACTCTAACCATTAAGTTGAGCCAAGACACAGTACAAATCGCGTTTACGACTCCCGGATTGATAATTAATATTGATAGGTTTAATCCGACATAAACCGCCCAACGTTTTGGCACCGTTGTCGGGGAGTTGTATTTTGGATTAGGTAAGTTTCAAGGATATTGCAGGGCAGTTAGAGGGCAGAGAGAGTATGGTAAGACGTGAGTGAAGAGCCACGCATCCACTATTGTGGGGTTTCTCCAAAGTCTGACCATCTTGCTTATCTCTTGAGCTTTTATTTCCTTTCCTATAGAAGCAGGCTTTAGACATTTAATTTCCAAATTTATTTGCTTTTAATAGATTAAATAGTACTTTGATACGGCATTTTCCTTTTCATGCAGCGTGGTGAGCTTTATTTTAGCCAAAATCTTTTAAATCCATCTTCAAATTCCAACGTTATATCATTTTTGGGGTACTGTAAGAACCCTTGTGTACTAATCCATGTGATGACATAATGTACCAGTTGGCTTGTTGAAGATAAGGAAATGGTATTTTGAGGAATCATTCAATGAGGAGTTTTTATACTGCTACAGAGACGAAAAACTCATCCAATGAGCAATTAACAGGAGCAGAATTGAGCACTTTGCTTGAACATAAATTTAACATAATTAAATCTTTCATTTCGAAATTGGATGATTTGTAGGAACAATAGAAGGATTAAGAACCATTGCTTATCATTTGTGCCAACTGTAGAAAGAAGCACTTCCTTGGAAAGGGCCCACTTAGCAAGTTGAAAGTTTGCAAAATTTGTGAGGATGTTCATGCAACTAAACATTGCCCATCACTGCCGCAATTACAAAAGGTACTCAGGGAATCAAGTAAGGAATCGAATCAACCGCTAGGTATAACTCAAAACCCAACACCATTTGATACTTGGAATAATGCTTATTTTCCTAAGCAGGTTCCTCAACATGTTTATTATCCTGCAGCTATGTGGAAAAATTTTAATTGTCCTCCAATGGAATATCCTACTTCGTGGTTGTAGTGGCCCTCTCCTTGGCCCTCATTCTCGAGCTAGAGATCTCCATGGCCCCAAGAATCATTTGTATCCTTATCTCTAGAGAAATCTCCCATGCAAATTCAATCATATGAGCACCAAAAACAACCTCAATTTCTTTCCAATGCACCATCAAGCTATCATCCTTCCTAGTCTGAATTACCTATGCAACCTTTCTTTAACCCTAACCATAATCCATATCCTAGACCTAGCCTTAATCCATACCCTAGACCTAACCCTAATCCACACCCTAGACCTAACCCTAATTCTAATTTAAAACCTAGACTTAACCCTAGACCAAAGCCTAATCCCAATCCAAATCCAAGCATTAACCAAAACCCTAGCCCAAACCACATCCTAAACCCTAATCTAAACCATGAGGTTGCACAACAGTTTGCACCACCTATTCTTTCCATTGATTCCCCTATTGAACAAAATGCTACATCTTCCACGTTGGAAACGGGAATGAATCTGGAAACTTCCCCCATTACCACCGAACATTCACCCCGGGAAGGTGTAATTCAAAGACCACCAGAGGAGCAATATTTCATTGGAAATTGTTCTAAAAATGTTGTTCAAACTCAAAACCCTAGAATCTCTCTCGACCATTATTGTAAATTTTAAAATCAAATATTTGAGGTTGAACTTGAGGGATTTATCTTTTCTCTTTCACCAGATTATTTGTGCCTCTAGGAGAGTGACTATCAAACTGTGGAAGATTTGCATCAGTTGGAAAATCATAAATATGTGGATTCCATTGAATCCTAGTTTCGACCAGTCATCAAGCCATATTATGTCATCGGCATTCCGAAACTCTTGGTACCATATCAAATGAAGTAACTGGTTTCTCATGCTTTCGTATGTATTGGAGTCTATTCTTTAAAACTAAGTGTGAGTATAATCAGCATTTTTTTTACGCACATGGCTTCATTGGAAGTACTCCTATACTTAAAAATGGAGTCTTTCCCCTCTTAGGGTAAAGTAGGGTAGGACAATAAATGAATAAAGTTGTTATAATGCTATTAGGGTTTTGAATTTTAAATCATGGTTGTTAAAACTACTTTTCCACATTAGTTGTTAACACACACATTTGTGACAAACCTTGTTGAGTACAATTCACTCGAATACCTTATGATTTTTAAAAAGTAACCATGATTAATCACTCTAATAAGTAATTGTCTCGGATATATATTTTCAGTTTCCCTTAAAAGGTACTATTGGAAAACCCCATATTGTGGACCACTCTTGTAAAGATCATAATGAGATATTCAGGAGAATGCTAGCATTCTTAACTCATAGAATATTTCTGTAATTGTCTGGGATATCTTTAATAAGTCTTTAGGGTAGAAGAACTAGCCAGTAATGATTAGTCATTAAAAAAAAATCATGCCATCCTGTTCTCTTAAGGAGTAGATCTCTCTCCACACTTATTAAGTAACCTTTAAGGTTAATCATAATCAGAGTTTATAAAATATTTAGGGAAGGATAGGAGGTCTTTTGATGAGCCAACCTACCACGATCATGAGACCTAGAATGCATGACATTACTGCTCCTGGTCACCAAGCCATAGTAATAGATTTCAGCCTAAAAGTTGGAAGACATGAGGTCTCATCACAAGTCGGCATGTTCATCCATGCTACTTTTGGTGAGTGGCACTGCCATCAACTGGTTTCCAAGCCAGGTTAGTGGCCTTCATCTAAAAAAAAAAAAAAAAACTAACTCTGAATGCATGCCTAGTAAGTGGGACACAAACATTTCGCTGGGTCAAAATACATCTCTGCCCAGGATATGGACACTTGCAGGCAGCACGGCCATGTCTGTGGTATTAAAGCTAATTGCATACTATGATTTTCTTGGTTATCCTTCTCTTTCCCTAAAACTCGTCCTTTTTCTTGGACAATGGTTTTAAGACAATTTGAACATGGTGCTTTGAGTTCTATTTTCAAAAATCAAGAATCTTTAATGATGTGGTACACTTAGTGAAGGTTATTATTTGTATTATACTAAGAGGAAATTTAGTTTTGAATCCGGATAACAACGTAATTTAGAGTGTTCAATAAATAGGTTGTTTATTGGTATCATAACTCACTTTAATCCTCATGGTATTCGAAGTGATGAAATGTTCAATGATGAGTATTCACAAGGTGTTGGTTGCCATCAATGTGTATTGATTGTAATTGCCTCTAAATATGTGTTGCATAACCTAGGTACAATATTATTATAGTAGGTGCAAGAATATTGTGTTAGTATTTTTGAAATTGCACCTCTTCAGTGAAATTTTATTCTTATCATAAGACTTTGGGAAGAAACAAAATATGGAATTCATTTGGGACAAGGTAAAAGGTATGTGCAGCACTCTTTTCTCCATAATGTCTACCCGATCTTGTTTTATCATTCACATGGTTTTAGCTGGTAACGTAATAGTAATGTTGTGGGCTAATGAGCGCATTACAATATCACGCATCTTCATCCTTACTTGCTAAAATCTTTGCTAACATTTTCCCTGCCTTATTTCATAATCTTATAGTTTTGGCTTTCACGAGGACATGCGAGAAGTTCAGCGTGGGGGGATGTTGAGCTGCCGTTTTGTCCAAATTTTTATGATTTTTATCAGATAATTTTGTGCTCGTACCTAGTATTTTAATCCTTTTTATCTTATTAAGTTGATGATTAGAGGCATTTTGAAACATTAATTATTAAATTCTAAATTCTTGTTATGGAGTTGTAGTGAATGCTATACATAGTTTAAAGTACAAATTCTTTTTAAGTACAGAACCGATTGACTAAATAGGAACCTTAAATTACTTTTAGAAATTGAATCTGATTATTGATTTTGCCTCATCAACCAGTGAGATTGCTTTCCATTTTAGAAAATTGAATTTAACTATCAGGATTGCAGGAAGCTTGAATATGATGGCTTGGTAAAATTGGTTAAGTAGATCCCATTTTCAAGATTGTTTATTTGCCAGCAAATGTGTGTTTCATTCCAGTACCTAGTTTATCATTACAAAGGAATATTTATACTCTAACCATTAAGCTGAGCCAAGACGCAGTACAACTTGCATTTACAACTCCCGGACTGATAATTAATATTGAGAGGTTTAATCTGACAATTAAACCGCCCAACACCTCCATGATGCCGTTAGATATCCTTAGCTCCAATACCATGTTTAGAATTTAGTAGGACAACGATTAATTCAATTCTCTTACTTGATAATTGCTTGTGTTATTCTTTAACTTATTATCTTTGTTCCTTATTATTACAATGTGCAATACATCAACAAACTACCAAAACAATAAAAACAATGTCACAGTATATAGGCTGCAAGCTAGGGAATGTCATTGTAATGGGTTAACGTTTGGGAGGGGTGTGTGGTGAAGGGGGAACACTCAGGCGGCCGCTCTGCATCTGCCAAAGGATGTTCGGCTCTTGCTGTTGAAACCTCTACGCATTGAACAATTTGAACTATTCGTAGATATTTTCCTATAACTTGAGCGTTTACACCCAAATACTGTGATGAACCGTTTTATTCTGCAGATCTTTTAATTGAATGGAGGAGGTTGAGATACGAAAATGAAGGTCGGCGCTGCCCTACAACTTCCGAAGGATGATTGGTTCTTGTTTCTGAAGCCATTAAGCATCAAACAATTATCTTTTAGTTGGTCAAATCTAGTAGCTAGAGTTGTCGGTTTTGCATTTCTCGGAGGCTACTCTGTTCTTGCCGTTGGATTCACTGAGCAATGATGCTAGTTATTGCGGGTTTGGAAACATACAGACGCAGGGGTTAGGTTTCGGTGGAATACTCCGATGACAGAGAAATCCCAAGTCGTCTATTGGCACAGAGAATGAAGGCACTGCCTTGCATAAGTCGAAGGTTGCTTTGCTCTTGCTGATGGAGCCACATACCTACAATGAGTATTTGATATTTATGCTCGTAATTTCTATGTTGGTATCTCACTGATGCTAGCTTCTGGCAATGGTGGAATACTAATTTGACATATTAATTTTTGAATTACTGACCTGATGGTGGAGAGCGGGAACTCCGAAGTTTTGAATGGCGCAAAGCAGAAATATCTGAGTGTGCATGGCCTTATACAGAGGAATGATGCGAAGGAGTCCTATGGCCCCTCGCTTTTCTCTATGGGATTACATGGAGTGGCAGTCGAAGGAGGGGGGTTATATGCAAGTCGGCTAAGGGCCCTGGATCAGTATTTTATGATGGGGAGTGGTTCAGGAAGTGGGTCATCGGGGGAGGAAGTTCTAGGCTATTTGGCTCGACATATAGGTCAGACTGAGCAACGAGGTTTCCCTAGCCATGGTGGTGAAGGGGGAAAGGACTCAGGACATAGAAGTGTCTTGGAAGGGAAAGATCCCAGATGGGGAAGTGGCAAACGAAGTCGGAAAAGACGGATTAAATTGAAGAAGGTGCAATACAATTATGTGTTGGGGGAAGACATAGGTCGGGCGCATGTGCTTCCAACAGGACCTTAGTGGGTAGGGCTGTGGGGCGGAATTTTGCTTTGAAGACTGTGGTATTGTGGGCAAAAGTACACTGGAAGGAAGCTATCGGTTATGTGTCAGAGGTTGTGACTCTCACACGGGGATGGTTTGCCTTCAATTTCTTGCAAGCAGAGCATTCGTTGTGGGTTTTACATCAGAATTGGGCTTTGGATCATTCTCCTCTGATCCTTAAGCCCCGGCATCCTTGATGCTGGTAAGGAGAGGGTGGATTCGGTTCCTGTGTGGGTGAGGTTACCTGGTTTGCCTCAATACTACTGGAATGAGGAACATTTCCACAGCATTAGGAATATTATCGAGATTTACCTCGAATCTGACCTCTCCTTTCTGGAGACTAATCAGAGACATGTGGCTCAGATTCTGGTAAATATAAATTTTAGAGAAGGTCTTGCGGAAGCTATGAATCTCATTTGGGGGCCTTATGTGATAAAGCAGGTGCTGGATTACAAAAATGTACCATTTAGGTGCAGAAGACGTCATGCCTATGGTCATCCTGCCTCAGATTGCAGGCTCCCTTTCTGCTCATCAAATGGTCAGTGCTTTTGAAGGAGTGATAAGGAGAAGGGCGTGGAAGAGGAAGGTCCAGGATTTCCGTATTCTCGGCCTTCATCCTCTCAGGAACCCAGCAGCGATCCGGTAAGTGAAGAGGTGGAGAACAAAAATCAAGAGGAGGATGTTGTGGCCTCCTAGCTGGAGGTGGATAATGGAATGTTGATGGTTGGTTAGAATTTGTTGGGGTCCCCTCTCCTCGGCTCTTCCTCTACCCCCCTCTCTTTGTCCATACACTTTTATCTCAATAATGTTTCTCTCTTAGGGTTGGATTGGGTCAAGGGTCTAAAGCACTTATCCCTTTCCTCCTGGCACCCTCAATCCTCCTCTTCCCTTCCTGTCTCTTTCGTGGCCTCTATGGAGGTCCTCCCACTCTTTTTGGATCCTGATCCCTATGTAGCAGAGTTGGACCCAAATCCTTCAACGCCGGCTTCCTCTGATTCTAGATATTTTCTGCGGTATAGTGCGAAAAAATCTTCTGGTGGGCTGGGAAAGGGGAAGGCACGGGTCTCAAAAGGAAGGGGCAAGAAATCCTAATTGGCAAAGGCTTAGTGTCGGGCTAAATTGGATCATCAAGATGGGAAACAACTTTCTATTGAACGAGCGCTTAGAGAAGATCAAGCCCAACGTAAGGGTGGTACATGAAGATTATGTCATTTAACTATCAAGGTTTGGTTGGTCCCCATAAAAGATCGGCATTCATGAAGGTGATTACTATTGATCAATTGGATATCATTTTGTTACAAGAGACCTTAGGAGTAGGTGATTTTGTCAAAGCGAGATTAGAAAGTTGGCTTCCGGGGTGGCTTTTTGAAACTTTGGATGTCAGAGGGTGTTCATGTGGGCTGGCAGTGGAGTGGAACGGAAGATTGATTAAGTCCTTGAATTCGTGGGGCATGGAGTCGGTTCTTAGTCTAATTTCTTGGCGTTGGAGTTAGGTGAAACGTCCTCCATTTTTAATATCTATGGCCCATATCTTAATAGGGTCCAGTTCTAGGATACTCTTCACAGTAGCCCTTTGATCAGCGGGGACTCGGTGATCCTAGGTGGGGATCTCAATTTATTTTTGGGCCAGTCTGAGGTTTGGGAGCCTCATGCACAAGCTGACTCTTTGACTCTGTAGAAATTATATAACTGATATGTTATACATCTGAGATTCTCCTGATCACACACTATTTGACTTAATGCACAATACAGAATCTCTTCTACCATTGATCATTAATTGCGGAAATAAAATCAATTGCATGCACACATTAAAACCATAAACATTCACACATATGAACACAGTGTTTTATGGGAAAGATTAAAGCTGAAAACCCCCAACTATTTGTATATTATATTTCATAGATATCATGTAAAAATAATCATACAAAGCTCCTCACAAGCTCTCAGTACAATCTCCAATTGCTACACACTAATCAGGTCTGATCTAGCAAATCTCATGCTCCAATCTTTGCCACCTGCTAGCCTACCTCTACTGCGCCCATAATTTCTCACGCAATCCTCATTGGCATCTCCAACCACTGTGTGTTGCAAATCATGCAACACTATAGTCACAATTGATAGTCACACTGCTCTTTCCCCTACCTCTTCACTGGTCTCCACTTAAACTGTCCATGCACTGTAGTTAACTGATGTATTCTTTAGTTGATTAATGAGTTATTAATTAGTGAATTAATTCACACCACTCTCACTAGTGTATCAATCAGTTAGACTAGATACAACTAGCTCAACTATGTTTAACTCAGTTAAACTGAACACAACTCCACCAACTACTTCAATAACTCCACCAAACTCTATCACATGAGTTCTAACTAAATTATCCATGCAATAGCTCCAATTAACCCTCAGGAATAGCGTAATTACTTCTGTCAGCTCCTGTGCCACATCTGTGCACTTAACTGAAGTGCTCCAAGAGAATAAGATAATGTTTATAGTCCAAATATTATTAAGAGCTAATAATATTCGACATATCTATTTTTAGACCGGCAATCTAAAAATAGATTCTGCCCCATATGTCTAAAAATAGAAGTCCATCTATTTTTTCTAACTTGACCAACCATCCACAAATAGCATCCTGCAACTCATAGAACATGATCCATAGTCTAAAAATAGACTTGCGCCAAAAATAGCCTACGGGCCCACTTAGTGAAGGCGACTCTTTTCACTAAGCTCATCATCTTGTTGCAATCTCAACAGACTCTTTACTTCACACAGAAGTTGGAGGAGAAGAATTTTCTTGACATTTAGCCAATCAAGCTCAAACCTACCTGGAAGAATAATAGATACAGTGAAGGCAGAGTTGCGAAGCGGCTTGATGGTTTTCTGGTGGCTGAACAGGTTGTGGATAGGCTTTTGCAAATCAGGCAGTGGGTTGGTAGTGGAGGCACCTCGGATCAATTTCCCATATTTATGAAGATTAAAAAGGGACTCTTAAGCCCTCTAGCCCTTTAAATTTCAATAATACCTGGCTCAAGGATGAGTCCTTCAAGCTTTTAGTACATTCTCGATGGACTCCTTACAACTTGGCTAATCCTCTTTCTGCGGCATTTCAGTTTGCTAAAATTTTCAAGAGGCTCAAGAGTGCCATCTCGTAGTGGGTTGTGGCTAAGAGGCAGAGGGAGGACATAGATTTGAAGTAGGTGGAAGAAGACCTCCTCCGGATTTATGAAGGGGATGGAGGGGGTCTTACAACTCAAGAGGCCAAGGAATCCATGGTTCGGTAGGAAGGGAGAAGGAAAATTCTCCTTTTGGATAAGGAGAAGACTTGGAGATTGAAGAGAAAAACTACCTGTTGGGAATATGGGGACGATAATACAAAAATTTTCATGCTTATGCTAAAGGAAGGAAGGCAGCTAACACTATTTGGGACTTGACTGATGATCAGGGTACCGAGCATACTTATTTTGAAGCGAAGGCGAAGCTGGGGGTTAACCACTTCAAGGCTCTTTTTAAAGCTCATTCACAGGCCTCCATTGCGGAAGTCATTAGAGTTGCTCAGTTGTTTCCACGATTTGTGGAGGAGGATGACAACAGGGCTTTGATGGAAGAGGTGTCGCAGGGTGAATTGAAAGTTGTGCTCCAAAGCTTTCAAAAAGACAAGAGTCATGGGCTAGATGGCTGGACTATCAAATTATTTTTGGATCTTTTTGACTCGCTTGGCGAGGATTTACTGAAAGTGGTCGAAGATACCAGAGCCTTCGGGCGGCTTCTAGCGAGTTTTAACTCTACCTTCATTGCTCTCATTTTAAAAGTCAACAATCCTCTTTCTTTGAATGATTTCAATCATATTTCTCTCTGCAACTGCATTTATAAGGTGGTAGATAAGGTCATCGATAGAAGACTAGAGAACATACTCTTTCTTTGTTCTTGTTGGTTGCAGAGGGGCTAAGTAGGGCTATCATGGAGGCCAAGAGATAGGGGACCCCGAAGGGCATTCAGATTTCCCCAAATTTGTTTATTACACACCTTCTTTTCGTGGATGATGTGCTAATTTTCTGTTATGGCTCTGTGAGGGATGCTCATACATTAAAGGGGGTTTTGGACCTATTTTCCAAGGATACTGGTATGGAGGTGAACACTGATAAGTCTTTCCTTACCACCCATCTCTTAAGGGCTGAGGAGAGGCTTGCCCTAATTCGAGTCTTTCCTTTTAATCCTTCTAGGCTAGATGATGGCCTGAAATACTTGGGTTTTCATTTAAAACCTAATGAATACAAAAAACAAGATTGGAAGTGGCTCTTAGAAAAGCTGGAAAAGAGGTTGAAAGTGTGGAGCCACAAATGGATTTCACGTGCTGGGAGGTTGGTTTTGGTAAAGTTGGTGTTGGAGGCAATTATCGTTTATTGGATGTCTCTTTCATGGATTCCAAAAGGTATTCTTGAAGCTACTCACCGAATCTATTTCAAATTTCTTTGGAGTGGTGAGAAGGAGTCACAGGTGACCCCTTGGGTTAGATGGGAAAGAATTGCAGTGCCCAAAGGGCTGGGGGGATGGGGCCTTAATAATATTTTCCTTTTTTCTCAGGCCCTTACTGCAAAGGGTGGGTGGATATTAATCACTTCGGTTAGTCTTTGGACCAAGTTGACTAAACATAAATATCTAGAACCTGATTCCATTGAAGACTGGATTAGAAATCCTAGGAACTCACATGTAGGAGGGTCGATGATTTGGAAGGCAGTCATAAAGAATTTTCATATTCTGGATTCTAATCTGGCCTGGAATGTGGGCAGTGGCAGGAGGTTCAAAGTGGGAGAGGACCCTTGGATAGGCAGTGATCAACATCACATTCTTCCGGGGTGTACGATTGAGGCTTTGAGGCTAAGGGGGATTATCTTTCTCTTCCATCTCGCTGATCTGGTTCAAAGACAGCCATGGCTTCAGTCTTGGAGAATGGCTGCCTCTATTGGATTGGATGTTCAGGATGAGAGGGAACTGGATATGTACATTAGAGAATTACACCTTGCGCATATTTAGCTTCGAGAGAGGGATGATGAAATTGTGTGGGACTTCAATCCTTCGGGAACCTATTCTCCCAAGGCCAGATATTTAAATTTGAGCGTTGTTGGGGCTCAAAGGGAAGAAATTTGGTGGGGGAGGAAGTTGTGGAAGCTCAAATTTCGTCCTAAGACTAGCCTCTTTATGTGGTGTGTTTTGGAAAACAAGGCCCCTACATGGGAAAATCTGTAGAAAAGGAGATTTCAGGGGCCTAGGTGGTGTGCCCTATGCAAATCCGCAGTGGAATATGGTACTCATATTTTTCCGACCTGCCCTTATATCAAAGAGGTGTGGAAGGAATGCTTGAAGCTGCTAGGCTTTCCTTGTAGATGGGAGGGTATTTCAGTGTCTCAGGCTTGGGAGTCTTGGTGGGCCTCTTAAGATGATACTTCTCACAGATCTTTGCCTCTCCTTGTTATTTGGGGATGCTGGCTGGCTCGAAATAATCTGATTTTCGATGAGAAATCCTATACTCCTGATATCACTATTGCTCTGACTGTTGATTATTTTTCTGCGCTTCCTCATCATATTCGTGCAACTAATCAAAGGGATTTATTGGCTCTGGATATCGATAGCGAGATTATTTGAGGTTTTTTTGATGGGGCAGCGAAGAATAATGCTTATGGGGGTGGGGCTCTCTTTTTTCTCTCTATATCACATTTATTTGAGATATCTATCAGCCTTAGGTACGGCTCTAGAAACTATGTTGAGCTGCTGAGTCTCAAGCTTCTTCTCATATTTGTTGTAGAAAAAGGTTGTCGGAGTATCAATATTTATGGGGAATCCATGAACTTTATCAATTGGACAAGGGGTATTCAACAGTGCAGGACTCTTTCCCTTGCCAATCTTTTAATCTCTATAAGGGAGATCATCTGCAGCCTTTACTCTTTCTCTTGTAGACACATCTACTAGGAAAACAATGAGAAGGTGGATCGAGCCTCTAAGGAGGGGCTGCAATTGGCAGAGGGGATCTGGAAAGTGAAGGAGGTAAGGGATGGACGTGCTCAGGAATTATTTCATAGGCCTCTCTTGGCCTGAGCAGGTGGACTCCTCGTGCAAATGGAGTCTTAGATTTGTCATGGGCTCTATTTGGCATATTTTCCTTTACTACTGGCTT
Organism: Pinus albicaulis; assembly: GCA_034641835.2. Classification (NCBI taxonomy): domain Eukaryota; kingdom Viridiplantae; phylum Streptophyta; class Pinopsida; order Pinales; family Pinaceae; genus Pinus; species Pinus albicaulis. The sequence goes on from CM076577.1 coordinate 598,498,902, forward strand.
CTGTTTCAGTAGTTACAAAACTATTTCCTTTGAGAGGGATTCTGGTAAACCCTTCAGATTGAAGGAAGTGATGCATGTTCCAGGAATGAAGAAGAATCTTATCTCTATGACGATGTTAGAAGATAAGGGATATGATGTTGTCTTTAGCGAGGGAAAGGCTTTCCTACGCAGTAAGGCAACTGGTGAGACCCGGAGGATAGGGGTTCGAGTTAAGAACCTTTATCAATTGCAGGTAGATGGTTGTGCAGCAATGGCAGGCAAGGCAGAAGGAGTGGTGAGCCGAGATGATGGCAAGTTATGGCACCGGAGATTGGGCAACCTTCACCATGGATCTTTGAAGATATTGCAGCAGATTTCTACTGGGCTTCCTAAAGGCACTCTTGCACAGTCAGATCAGTGCAAGGGGTGTACCTTGGGAAAATTTGTGAAAGCCACCTTTCACGAGAAGGATAGTCGCGCCACGACGATCCTTGAGAGAATTCACACAGATGTGTGTGGACCTTTCTCAGCAGCTTCGACAACAAAGCACATGTATTATGTGATATTTGTTGATGATTTTTCTCGTAAGTGTTGGATCTTCTTCATGCAGAAGAAGAGCGAGACATACTCAAAGTTCTGTGAGTTCAAGGCACTGGTTGAGAAAGAATCGGGGAAACAGGTGAAGGCTCTTAGGAGCGACAATGGTGGTGAATTCATCTTTGGCGAATTCAAGGACTTTTGCAGCGCAGAAGGAATTCAAAGAGAGCTCATAGCACCTCATAACACACAGCAGAACGGGGTTGTTGAGTGGAAGAACAGAACGATCGTGGGTGTTGCACGAGCAATGTTGCATGATCAGGGCCTACCCATTCACTTGTGGGCGGAGGCATGCAATACTGCAGTATATGTGCAGAACCGTTGTCCTCACAGGATACTTGGCATGAGTACACCTGAGGAGGCGTTTTCTGGTAAGAGGCCTGATATTTCCCATTTGAGGATTTTTGGTTCACCGGTTTACATTCATGTGACGAAGGGTGCCAGGAAGAAGCTGGAGCCGGCTGCAGAGGTTGGGATATTTTTGGGGTACACTAATATGCCCCACAACTATCGTGTGTATTTTCCAGACAGTCGCAAGACTGTTGTGCGACGGGATATCAAATTTTAGGAGGAGAAAGCCATGAAGTGTTCGCTTGAGAGGGAGCTACACTTGCATGCAGATGAGGAGCTATTAGTTCCTAAGGATGAGCCTCAGGTTGTGGATCAGCCACAAGAGGAGGTTCATGGAGTGGAAGAGACCACCTGCGGGGCCAACCATCGAGGGCTTTCGAAGCGCACTGGGCGAAGCCGAGCGACTGGCTCAAGATGCAGAGAAGGTTGTAGGAGCACCTACATCACAGCGCAGACAGAGACAATCACCTGATCGGTATACTGGATACATGGCTCTTATGAGCAAGTGTATCGTGACGGAGCCATCCTATTTTGAGGAAGTTGTGGAGGATCCCGCATGGGTAGATGCCATGGTGGAAGAGTATGATTCGATTGTCAGAAACAGTGCATGGGAGATTGTCCCAAGGCCAGAGGGGAAATCAGTGGTGGGTTCGAGATGGATCTACAAAGTGAAGCAAGAAGCTGACGGGAGTGTGGAGAAGTATAAGGCAAGATTTTTTGCCCGAGGTTTTTCACAGATTGATGGGATCGATTATGAGGAGACCTTTGCACCTATCGCAAGGTATTCTTCCATACGGACGATTCTTGCTCTCTCAGCGCAGATGGGGTGGCACATTCATCAGATGGATGTGAAGACTATGTTCCTCAACGGAGTCATTGAGGAGGAGGTGTACATAGAGCAGCCCGAAGGTTTCGAGATCTTTAGCAGCGAGTCGCATGTGTGCAGGCTCAAGAGAGTGATGTATGGGTTGAAACAAGCACCTCGTGCTTGGTACACACGGATAGACAGTTATTTCACCGGACTTGGATTCTCCAAGAGTGAGGTGGATTCTAACCTATACCAGATTGTGGTGGAGGGTAAGTTGCTGATCATTGTACTTTATGTAGGATGATTTGATTTTGATGGGCGATGAACTGTTGATACACTCATGCAAGGCTAATCTTGCAAAACAACTTGAGATGAAGGACTTGGGCCTCCTTCATTATTTCTTGGGATTGGAAAATTAGTAGCGCAGTGGTGGACTGTTTGTTTCTCAAGGTAAGTATGCCCGGGAGATACTGGAGAAGTTCAACATGCATGGCCGCAAGCCTGTTGGATACTCCTTCCTAAAGGGTTGGAGGAAGGAGGATGCTACTTCGCCGAGGTAGAGGATGCCACCGTTTATCGACAAGCAGGGGTCGCTATAACACATATGCTATACATGTTAACTGGCCACAAGCTATGGTTAAGCCTACCAAGCTCTTTTGGAAGGCTACAAGTAAGCATGTATTGCGTTATCTCACATGTGCACACGGATATGGATTGTGGTGGCTACTGGGCCGTGATGAGGTGAAGCCGTGGCTTCATGGATGCGCATTGGGCAGAGCCCAACGATTTAAAGACAACACTGGAGGGATTTTCGGAGCGTCGGCGCAAGCTTGGTACCGTGCAGCGAGATCCGTGGCACTCACCAAGCAGAGGCCGAGTATATGGCAACAGTTTTGGCTACATGCGAGGCTATATGGATGAGGAAGATCCTGGTCGGGTTGTTTGGTTCACACTTGGATCCTACTGTGATTTATTGTGATAATCAGAGTTGCATCAAAATCTTGGTTAATCCAGTATTTCATGATAGATCTAAACACATTGACATCTGGTATCATCATATCAGAGATTGTGTGCAGCGGAAGGTCATGTTACTTTCATACATTCCCACGGAGGATCATGATGTTGATATCTTGACGAAGGCGCTCACCAGGAGCAAATTCGAATACCACAGGGGCAGGATAGGGGTTGTAGATAATCCTTATCTTGTTGAGAGGGAGTGTTGAGATTGCAACAAGATGAGGAGCTTAGTGGAAAGGAGTCGCCTTCACTAAGTGGGCCCGCAGGGTATTTTTGGCGCAAAGTCTATTTTTAGACTATGTCTATTTTTAGACATATGGATCATGTTCTATGAGTTGCAGGATGCTATTTGTGGATGGTTGGTCAAGTCGGGAAAAAATAGATGGACTTCTATTTTTAGACATACTGGGCGGAATCTATTTTTAGATTGCCAGTCTAAAAATAGATATGTCGAATATTATTAGCTCTTAATAATATTTGGACTTTAAACATTATCTTATCCTCTTGGAGCACTTCAGTTTGATGCCTGGATGTGGCACATGCAGCTGACAGAAGGAATTACGCTATTCCTAGGGTTTAGTGGAGCTATTGCATGGTTGACTTCAGTTAGAACTCATGTGACAGAGTTTGGTGGAGTTGTGTTTAGTTTAACTTAGTTGAGCTAGTTGTATCTAGTCTAACTGATTGATACAATTAGTGAGAGTGGTGTGAATTAATTATTAATTAATTCACTAATTATTAACTCATAAATCAACTAAAGAATACATCAGTTAACTGCAGTGCATGGACAGTTTCAGTGGAGACCAGTGAAGAGGTTGGTGAAAGAGCAAGTGTGGCTATCAGTTGTGGCTATACTGGTGCATGAGATTTGCACACACATTGATGGAGAAGCCAATGAGGATTGTGCAGTACATACTGGTGGGATTTGAACCTTGATCTCATGATTATCCATATTGGATTGCGCAGTAGAGGTTGGCTAACAGGTGGAGCAGATTGGAGCATGTGATTTGTATGATCTGAGCTTGTGTAGTGTGTAACAATTGGAGATTGTACTGAGAGCTTGTGAGGAGTTTGTACAATTATTGTTACATGATCTCTATCATTATAATATACAGATAGTTGGGGGTTTTCAGCTTTAAGCTTTCCCATAAATACTGTGTTTATATGTGTGATTGTTTATGGTTTTAATGTGCGCATGCGATTGCTTATATTTCCGCAATTAATGATCAATGGTAGAAGAGGTTATGTATTATGCATGAAGCTCAAATAGTGTGTGATCAGGATAATCTCGGTGAATAATTTAACAGTTATTCAAATTTCTACATGGTATCATAGCAGTATTGATCATTGGAGCAATTGCAAGACATTGAAGCGGTTGAGTTTTGTGCTAGTGGAATTCGAATTTGCAGCAGTGTTTTCTTGGTGTCGAAGTTGAGATGTCTTTTAACGGATTGCGATTGGAGTATGCCCTTGAGGGAAGCTCAAATTATATTGCATGGAAGGATAGGATGGAGGTGGTGTTAGATGACAATGGGTTGAACAAGTTCATAGATGCTGAAGTCCCAAAGCCTACTTCTAGCGATGCTGCCGTAATTGAGGCTTGGAAAAAGAAGACAACAAAGTGTCAAAGGATGCTGTTGGAGGGCGTGAAGGATCACATAGTGTCTAGCCTGCATGGTAAGGCTTCTCCATTCTTGATGTGGAAAGCCTTGACATATTTATTCCAAAGCAAGAGCGACCAGAGGAAGTTGGCGCTCAAGGATAAACTCAGAAACATAAAGATGGAGAAAGGCGATAGTATGCCCAAGTACCTCACGAAGTTCACACAATGCAGGGATGAGATGGGAAGTGTGGGGGTGACTGTTGATGATGAGGACTTGGTGAGCTTGGCTCTCCTTGGGCTTCCGAATAGTTGGCATTCCTATGAGGACTCTGTCAATGGTCGGGAGAAATTGCCAGGATGGGAGCGACTTTGGTCGGATCTTGTGCAAGAGGAGATAAGGCAAAGTACCAGGGACGGATCGTCATCAAAGAACTCTGATGAAGAGAATTTCACTTTGGCTGCCAAAGCAAAGAAGGGGAAGAGCAAGAAAGTTCTCATTCCGGTGCGAAAGGCAAGAAGCAGGACATGTCCAAAGTGAAGTGCTTTCACTGTCACCAACACACACATTATGCCACAAATTGTCCGCAGAAGATGAAAAATAAGCAGGTTGTTGGATCTGCAGCTGGAGAGGCTTTAGCCTCACAGTTTGAGCTGGATTTTTCGTTGATCGCATGCTTGGTCTCAAGTATGGCGGGATCAGTGTGGTTTCTGGACAGTGGTGCGTCTTTTCACATGACAGGAGATCGAGATTTGTTTACTGATCTGGATGAGAAAGATCTTGGAGTGCACATCGAGATGGGCGATGATGGTAGATACAGTGCGACCGGTATCGATACCATTTCCTTTAAGAGGGAGTCTGGTAAACCCTTCAGATTGAAGGAAGTGATGCATATTCCAGGATTGAAGAAGAATCTTATCTCTGTGACGATGTTAGAAGACAAGGGATATGATGTTGTCTTTAGCGAGGGAAAGGCTTTCCTGCGCAGTAAGGCAACTGGTGAGACCCGGAGGATAGGGGTTCGAGTTAAGAACCTTTATCAATTGCAGGTAGATGGCTGCGCAGCAATGGCAGGCAAGGCAGAAGGAGTGGTGAGTCAGGATGATGGCGAGTTGTGGCACCGGAGATTGGGCCACCTTCACCATGGAGCTTTGAAGATACTGCAGCAGATTTCTACTGGGCTTCCTAAAGGCACTCTTGCGCAGTCAGATCAGTGCAAGGGGTGTACCTTGGGAAAATTTGTGAAAGCCACTTTTCACGAGAAGGATAGTCGCGCCACGAAGATCCTTGAGAGAATTCACACGTACGTGTGGACCTTTTTCGCAGCTTCCATTGTGCCAAGTGCATTATGTGATATTTGTTGATGATTTTTCGCAGGCTGATCTTCATGCAAAAGAAGAGCCAGACATACTCAAAGTTCTGTGAGTTCAAGGCACTGGTTGAGAAATAATCGGAGAAGCAGGTGAAGGCTCTAAGGAGCGAAAATGGTGGTGAATTAATCTCTGGCGAATTCAAGGACTTTTGCAATGCAGAAGGAATTCAAAGAGAGCTCATAGCACCTCATAACCCACAACAGAACGGGGTTGCTGAGCGGAAGAACAAAATGATCGTGGGTGCTGCACGGGCGATGTTGCATGACCGGTGGCCTACCCATCTCACTTGTGGGTGGAGGCATGCAATACCGCAAGATATGCGTAACCGTTGTCCCCGCTCGGTGATACTTGGCATGAGGTACACCCGAGGAGGCACGTAAGAGGCCCGATATTTCCCATTTGAGGATTTTTGGTTCAATTGCGTGACCATGTGACGAAGGGTGCTGAAGAAGCTGGAGCCGACCGCAGAGGTTGGGATATTTGTGGGGTACACTGATACGCCCCACAACTATCGTGTGTATTTTCCAGACATTCGCAAGACTGTTGTGCGACGGGATATCAAATTTCAGGAGGAGAAAGCCATGAAGTGTTCGCTCGAGAGGGAGCTACACTTTCATGTAGAAGAGGAGCTATTAGTTCCTAAGGATGAGTCTCAGGATGTGGATCAACCACAAGATGAGGTTCATGGAGTGGAAGAGACCACTCATGCAGCGCCAACAATTAGAGGGCGGAAGTGCACTACAGAAGTTGAGCGACTGGCTCAAGATGCAGAGAAGGTTGTAGGAGCACCTACATCACAGCGCAGACAGAGACAGTCACCTAATCTATACACTGGATACATGGCTCTTGTGAGCAAGTGTATCGTGACAGAGCCATCCTCTTCGAGGAAGTCAGAGATCCGTACCTGTAGATGCCATGGTGGAAGAGTATGCGACCTTGTAAAGAAATGCGGTATGAGATTGTCCCGAGGCCTGAGGGGAAAGGAGGGGAAATCAGTGGTGGGTTCGAGATGGATCTACAAAGTGAAGCAGGCAGCTGACGGGAGTGTGGAGAAGTACAAGGCAAGATTTTTTGCCCGAGGCTTTTCACAGATAGAGGGGATCGATTATGAGGAGACCTTTGCACCTGTTGCAAGGTATTCTTCCATACGGACGATTCTTGCTCTCTCAACGCAGATGGGGTGGCACATTCATCAAATGGATGTGAAGACTGCGTTCCTCAATGGAGTGATTGAGGAGGAGGTGTACATAGATCAGCGCGAAGGTTTCGAGATCTTCAGCAGCGAGTCGCATGTGTGCAGGCTCAAGAGAGCGTTGTATGGGTTGAAACAACCACCTCGTGCTTGGTACACACGGATAGACATTTATTTCACCGGACTTGGATTCTCCAAGAGTGAGGCGGATCCGAACCTATACCAGAATGTGGTGGAGGGTAAGTTGCTGATCATTGTACTTTATGTAGATGATTTGATTTGACAGGTGATGAGTTGTTGATACTCTCATGCAAGGAGGATCTTGCAAAAGAGTTTGAGATGAAGGACTTGGGCCTCCTTCATTATTTCCTGGGATTGGAAATTTGACAGCGTAGTGATGGACTGTTTCTTTCTCAGGGTAAGTATGCCCGGGAGATACTGGAGAAGTTCAACATGCATGGCTGCAAGCCTGTTGATACTCCTCTTCCTGGTGGTTGGAGGAAGGAGGATGCTACTTCAGCGGAGATAGTGGATGCCAATGTTTATCGACAGTTGGTGGGGTCGCTTATGTATCTGGTCAATACACGACCCGATATATGCTATGCAGTTAACCAGCTTTCACAAGCTATGGTTAAGCCTACCAAGCTCTTTTGGAAGGCGGGCAAGCATATATTGCGTTATCTCAGAGGCACGTCGGGATATGGATTGTGGTACAAACAGTCGGATGAGGTGAAGTTGTATGGCTTCATGGATGCAGATTGGGCAGGGAGCCCAATGGACAGAAAGAGCACATCTGGAGGGATTTTCAGTATCGGGTCAACAACAGTTTCTTGGTATAGCAGGAAGCAGAGATCCGTGGCACTCAGTTCAGCAGAGGCCGAGTATATGGCAGCGAGTTTGGCTGCATGCGAGGCTATATGGATGAGGAAGATCCTGGTTGGGTTGTTCGGTTCACACTTAGATCCTACTGTGATATATTGTGATAACCGAGTGATGCATCAAACTCTCAAGAATCCAAGATTTGATAGATCTAAACACATTGACATCCGGTATCATCATATCAGAGATTGTGTGCAGCGGAGAATCATGTTACTTTCATACATTCCTACGGAGGATCAGGATGCTGATATCTTGACGAAGGCGCTCACCATGAGCAAATTCGAATACCACAGGGGCAGGATAGGGGTTGCAGATAATCCTTATCTTGTTGAGAGGGAGTGTTGAGATTGCAACAAGATGAGGAGCTTAGTGGAAAGGAGTCGCCTTCACTAAGTGGGCCCATAGGGTATTTTTGGCGCAAAGTCTGTTTTTAGACATATGGATCATGTTCTATGAGTTGTAGGATGCTATTTGTGGATGGTTAGTCAAGTCGGGAAAAATAGATTGACTTCTATTTTTAGACATACTGGGCAGAATCTATTTTTAGATTGCCAGTCTAAAAATAGATATGTCGAATATTATTAGCTCTTAATAATATTTGGACTCTAAACATTATCTCATCCTCTTGCAGCACTTCAGTTTGATGCCTGGATGTGGCACATGCAGCTGTCAAAAGGAATTACGTTATTCCTAGGGTTTAGTGGAGCTATTGCATGGTTGACTTCAGTTAGAACTCATGTGACAGAGTTTGGTGGAGTTGATGAGACAGTTAATGGAGTTGTGTGTTTAACTTAGTTGAGCTAGTTGTATCTATTCTAACTGATTGATACAATTAGTGAGAGTGGTGTGAATTAATTATTAATTAATTCACTAATTATTAACTCATAAATCAACTAAAGAATACATCAGTTAACTGCAGTGCATGGATAGTTTCAGTGGAGACCAGTGGAGAGGTAGGTGAAAGAGCAGTGTGACTATTAGTTGTGACTATACTGGTGCATGAGATTTGCACACACATTGATTAAGAAGCCAATGAGGATTGCGTAGTACATACTGGTGGGATTTGAACCTTGATCTCATGATTATCCATATTGGATTGTGCAGTAGAGGCTGGCTAACAGGTGGAGTAGATTGGAGCATGTGATATGTATGATCTGAGCTTGTGTAGTGTGTAACAATTGAAGATTGTACTGAGAGCTTGTGAGGAGTTTGTACAATGATTGTTACATGATCTCTATCATTATAATATACAGATAGTTGGGGGTTTTCAGCTTTAAGCTTTCCCATAAATACCGTGTTTATATGTGTGATTGTTTATGGTTTTAATGTGCGCATGCGATTGTTTATATTTCCGCAATTAATGATCAATGGTAGAAGAGATTATGTATTATGCATGAAGCTCAAATAGTGTGTGATCAAGATAATCTCGGTGAATAATTTAACAGTTATTCAAATTTCTACAAACTTTTTTTCTGAAATCTGCCGCCGAAAGCACCGAAACTGCAGGTCGCACTTTTTTCCCTAAACCGGCGACCTGGACTGCAGGACGCACCTTTTAGCCTCAAAACAGAGACCTGGACAGAAAACAGGTTAGAACCTGCGACCTGCACTTTTTTCTGCAATTTTTCTGAAATTTTTTTGGTTCGTCTGAAGTTTCTGTCAGGGTTTTCTAGCCTCCGTCTCCGCCTGTTTAGACCTGTACTTGTTCTGTTTTACTCAACTAAGTGGGAATCTAGCCCCCTAGGACTTTAGTACCCTCCACTTTTTGTGGAAGAGTTTTTAGCTGTTGCAGGTGTCTAAATTTTCAAAGTTTCAGCCATTTCTTTTCTTGATCTGATACCTCTTCTTCAGATCCCTTTTAGATCAGCTATTTTTCCATTCAAATCACCTCATATAGTTTTGTTTGGGTTTGTCTTTAGGGTCACCTCCTTTCTCCTACTGCCTTTAGCTGTTTACCTCCTCTTTTACAGCAACCTTGCCTATGTCTCTTTGCTGTTTTCTGCACCTCTTTTTAGCAGATTTATCCTTTAGGTCCCTGTCCCTCCTGACCTTAGATCTATTGGCTTATTTTCAGTGTGTTTTGACTAGATTTTTTGCCCTCTGTTATACTAGTTTTTGAGAGACCCGCCTCCTTGGGTCAGATTGATGCATTGTTAGCTGTTAATTTTCTGTTATTTCAGTTTTATATGTTGTTCTCTACAGGATTATTTTCAGTTAAGCAGCACACTTTTTCTTTTGCTCTCAAAATGTCTGGGTTTAAAAATTAAAATCAACGCACGCAACACACTCACCCTAAGCAAAGAAGAGCCTGGTTAACACCGCCAGGAAAATACTTTAAAACATTGTAAAATCAATTGACACTGTACCTTTCTGCCCTTGCTTCGACATTGTAATCACTTGATTCTGCACCTCCCTGCCCTTGTTGGTCGTTCTTCTTCCCTTTGTGTCTTGTTTGTTGTCATCATTGCGCCCCCAAGGCGTATATCCCGGAGACTTCTTGGCCTTCACCCTCAGTTTCTGGTCGGTCGACCTACTCCTTCCCGTCGTCGTCGAGTTAGTCCTCCTCTGAGTCTACATTCCGACTCCTCTTCTGCTTCATTGGGTTCTCCTTTTACTTCTGGTTCTCCCCCTGTCACCTTCACTATGTCTGGTCCAGGGCCTAACGCTAGCGGTAATCCTGGCCCTAATGTCGGGAATGCTACTAGCGTAACCGCCACAGGAAATACCTCGGTTGCGCCCTTGCTCCCCTTCATGGCAGGCCTCAGCCTCCCCGATTTGGACTGGTTGATAAATGACCCTATACACTATGACGCTAGTTGGCCTACTATGCCAACCAAGCTCCCTTCCGACATCCCAAATTTTGAAGGCCTTACTGGAGAGGATCCTTCAAATCACGTTCGATCTTTCCACATGTGGTGTTCATCTACCTCCATTAACGATGACTCTGTCCGTCTTTGGTTGTTCCAACGAACGCTTACACGAGCAACTTCTAAGTGGTATGTTGATCAGGCCACTTCCTCTCGTACCACCTTTGTGACTCTTGCCCAGGCTTTTTTATCTTAATTCCAGATTCCCCTTCGTTATGACACTGGTATCGAACTTTTGACTTCTTTCCGTCAATCATCTGTGACACGCCTATCCGATCATGTCCAAGAATGGTGGAGAAGAAAGATCCTATGTCAATCCCCTACCTTCGAAGACCGTGTCTACATGGACTGGTTCCTTAGATCTCTCTTGCCTCCTATCGGGAAAGATGTCGCATCGCATTTTCGTCAAACCGAAGAAGCTGCCCTCTAATTGGTGTTAAAATATGACCTGATCTATGCTCAGATGGGTTATGTTTATACTGTCCTACCTGATCTCCGCAGACCCGGTGGCGCTAACGCATCGGGGGCACCTCATGCCACCGACGGTATCATTGGAGCTCTCTCTCATCCATACGCCCAACCTCCCATGGGTTATGGTTTTCCTTGGGGGGGGAACACCTCCCGCACTTTTTCCCCACCCAGTAGCACGTATCCAAGATACGACATGCCTCCCCTTTTGGCCCAACCTCCTGTTTACCACACTATTACCCAACCCCCTTATTATTCGTATCTGCAACTTGGTGCTCCAGCTCCTCCAGCATCAACACCTCCACCTCCCTTGCCTTCTCAACCCCTGCAATAGCAGTCAGTGCCCCCTCAAGAGCAAGTGGATGCACAACAGGGCTTCGTGGCTACCCAACCACCTGACGGACAGCTAGCCACTCAACCTTCCCCTTCTGGTTCCTCTGATTACCAGATCCTCATGATGAAATCTGATCAACCTCTAACCGTTGACCTTAACCTTCAAACTCGGTCCCGTCAGTACCCCAAGTCTCCCACTCTGTTTGTCCCCGAGTCACCTTCTTCAGGTTCTATAGAGCCTCTTTCGACATCCAAAGGTCCTTTGCATATCCCTCAGCCCAAAGTTGAGGTTCATACCAAGATTCCTAAAGGACCATTACGCCGAAATGCTGCTTCTGGTCGAGCTTCTCATTCGTATAGCATAGTAGATGATTTGGCACAATCTCCTACTGTCATTTCAACACTGGAACTCCTCCAGTCGTGCCCTTCTTAAAAGAAGGCTCTACTATCCGCCATGGGCGCTGTAGATCCTGCTGATGACTAATTGATTGTTTTTTACGCCATCGATCAGAACATCCTCCTCTTTCTACTTCTGTATCCTTCCAAATCCCAGTCAAAATCAGGAACGCTCACGTTTCTCGGTGTATCTGTTAAACACCATGTTAAGCACACACATGGTGTATGAGAAAGATGAACACACACACAAGAGACTCAACACACAATGAAGGATAAGTGTGAGGCTTTCTTATTTTTCCATTATACATGATGTACATTTATAATACAATGGTGTGACTTTTGGTTTCACATTCCAAGGTCACTTGGACTCCATTGTGACTTTTCGTATTCCACACCTACCCATGTAGGATTAGGTGTTCCAACATCCCCCCTTAATCTGAAGGGGTATGTGTGAGTCCAAGAAAAGAGTTGTAATACAAATCTGCAAAGTATACATGGCAGCTCTTGGGCTGAATCAACTCTGTGAAATGTTGGAAAAAGAGGTGGTTTTAGGATGACCACAAACACTGGAACGCAAAACTTGTTGCAGTTCCCGGAACTCTTCCAAAACTGGCAAGAAGCTGAAAGCTTCTGCTAGAGGAATTGTCCCTCATAAAAAAGGGATACCTTCAACCTAAAAGAAGGGAGGTCTACTACCTGTGATGGTTTTAGGATTACCAACAACTCTGGAATGCTTTGAAGCATTTCCTGGAACTCAACCAATGCTGGCAAGAAGCTGAAGGCTGCTAAGCTGAAGGCTTCTGCTAGAGGAAGTGTTCCTCATATGAAAGGGAGACCTTCGACCTAAAAGAAGGGAGGTCTACTACCTGTGGTGGTTTTAGGTTGTCCACCAACCAAAGATGATGGTTTTAGGTTATCCACCAACCGAAGATGATGGTTTTAGGTTATCCACCAACCGAAAATGATGGTTTTAGGTTATCCACCAACCGAAGGTATGCTCATGGGCATCCGTGTCTCTGGCTACATCTCTGAATCCGGAATGACGAATTGTGGCTCAGGCTCGCTTGAACTGCTGGCTACAACTCTGAACATAGAATGAGAGATTGTGGCTCAGGCTCGCTTGATCTGTCGTCGAAGCTTGTACATGACCACCATTTTCCCCCCCTGTCAGGGACAAGGTGAGATGATGGCGAAAACTCAACTGCAAGTTTGCTCAATATCTGAGAACAAGTTCTGACATGTGTCTTAAACATCTTCTTGGCTGCTGATGCCCATTGCCAAGAAGCAATCCATCCAAGATGAATCTTTGTTCTTGCAGGAGGCTTTTTTCTGAAACATCTTTCTGAAGAATGGGTGTGCCGACCACAGTGCTTGCATGGATGAAGATCAAAACAATGATATTTCATATGGCTAACTCGATCACAGTGTTGGCATTTTACAATCTATTGTTGTGGAAGCGGAACAGGATCTAGAATAGCTGCAGGTGAACTGTCATACATGAATCTGGCACTCTGAAATATGATGTGCTTGATGTAGTCTGGAATATGAAGGGACACATCCTTGTCATATCCAAGACCAATTTTGTGCTTGTTGTGGACAATCTCTTCCCAAGGTCCGATGATGGGCTTGAGAAGTGCAGGTTGAGCTGCTGCATCTGCATGTTGATCTGCTCTTGTACAAGGAAGTAAATGGGAATCAACTGCAACTTTACTAACTTACTGCTGATGGGCGTCTTTCTCAATATTTTGAACAGAAACAGGTTTAGAATAGTGACTCTTTTGTTGAAGTTCATCTTGTTGGAGCTGAGATTCCAACTGCAAAAACTCAATTTTTCTTGTGCATCTTGCAAACAACTTTGAATGTTACAAAGAGCATTCTTGCTCATTTTTATCATATCATCAACATTTGAATGAATGAGGTTATTCAAAAACTCTGATGCCTCATTGATTTTAGCCATTTTCAACAATTTAGGCTCAAAAAATGAAAGGGTGTCGGCTTCAACCGAAAATGCACCCGTTTACAATGTGATTCAACAACAAATACAAATGACTCCAAGGAATTCTCAAAGTACAAAGTGTGCTCCTCAAATGATGGAGGGCAATCAACAATCCAACAACTCAAATTTACACTTCAAATCTTGATTGCAACTATGAATGAAGAAGCAATATCTACTCACAAGACAATGTCAATGCAATAAAATATCACTGCAAAATATTTGTATGAATCTGCAGTAAAAACAACTGTGCAAAAGGTCCTTGGGGCAGCTGATTTCTCTTCTTCAAATAGCTGTTTGAAAATGATGGCAAACTTGTCTTCTCATGTAAAATTCTTCAAAAAATCACCCTTATGCCACAAATCACACAATGTCAAATCTGCAAATTTATCTATATATATTCAGTCCATCTGCTCACATGTCATTTTTCATTTCTGTTGTTCATATCTCTCTCTTTCCTCTCTCTCTCTGCTGTTTTTTTTTTTAAATTAAAAATTAATTAAAAAATAGATTAATTAAAAATGGAAATGATGGGGAATTAATTAAAAAAATGTGAGGAGGAATTGTAATAATGGGAAGGGAATCTAAAAGGGGAGAGAAATTTAAAAAAATGATTAATAAGATATGGGAATTAATTAAAAATAGGGACAATTAAAAAATGGAGAGGGGAAATATTAAAATGGGATGGGATTTTTTGATTTAAAAATTAAAAAGGTTGGATTAGTTATGGAAAGGCGGTAAAATCGAAATTTAAATCAGAAATGAGAGGGGAGGCGTTGGAGTGTTGGGGAAGAGAGGGAGTGCCGTTAGGGCGTAGTGGTAGCGGGGGTGCGTTGGGGAGAGGGCGTATTGCAATGGGGAATTCGAATAGCAGTGGGCAGGCCGTGGGAAACGCAGGCGGTGAGGGTGTTGCCGTGGAGTGATAAGGGATATGAGAACGCTGTAGTGGGGGCGGCGGGTTGAGTGGTAGAACAAGGTGAGAGTTCAATGGTAGCGTGGAGAGGTAAGAGTATAGAGGGGGGCCAAGCTGGTGCGTAGGGGGACGGGGGTAAGGGGAAGGCCGAAAGGCCAAGACAAATGTGAAAGGGCATGGGGAGAACGCGGGCTGGGTTAAGTCGCAGAGTTGGAGGGCTGTGAAATAATGTATTGCTATGAGTGTGTATTTCTATGTGGAGCGATGAGAGCAGGGTTAATGTGGCGGATAGGCATAGGGAATGGGTCTGTCGTAGCTTAGGGAGCGGAGAGTTTGAGAGAGGACGGGGTCTTGCAGTGACCGAGGGTAGATAGGTGTATGGGTGTGTTGGAGTATGTGTAGATTGCAGGGGCCGTGGAGAGTGTGAGGTGAGAGCGTTGAAGAATAGGGAGCATTATGGGATGAGAGGGCCGAGAGGCCGATTTGCAGAAATTTATTTTTTATTTTTTATTTTTAATATAACAACAGAGAGTAGAATAAAGGAATTTGCAGAATGGCAGCATAATTTTTTCCTTTCAAATATACAGCAGAAACAAATCCAGCAGCAGAAAATGCAGATATGAAGAATTTTTCAACAGAAAAACTCAGATTTCTTTCAGTGCAAACTTAGAAATCTCCCAGTAGCCCAGCAGCAGAGAAATGCAGTCCATAAGCTCAGAAATATCTTCAAAAACCCTCTTTAAACTATTTTCCAGCAGCTTAAAAACCCAGAATCTTGCAGAGATTTTTCAATGAAAAACTCAGAAATTTTTCTCTCAGAGACCCTCTTTAAACAGTATTCCAGCAGCTCTTGAAAATGCAGATTTTAATAAGCAGAAATTGCAAAGAAAAATTAGAATGAAAACCTTCAGATGGGCAGTGCTGCTTTTTTTTCAAAACCAATGCCGGAATGCTGCCAATTTCTGAATGCTGCTCCTTCTCCAAAATAAACTTCTGAATGCTACAAAATCACTGCTACAAAAACTCTGAGTGCTACAAAAATGTCAAGAATTTTTGCAGATATGCACATGCCATAAACACAAAATGGCTCACTCAAGTTGGAGCAGGGCCAGCAATTGCCCGCTCTGATACCATGTTAAACACCATGTTAAGCACACACATAGTGTATGAGAAAGATGAACACACACACAAGAGACTCAACACACAATGAAGGATAAGCGTGAGGCTTTCTTATTTTTCCATTATACATGATGTACATTTATAATACAACGGTGTGACTCTTGGTTTCACATTCCAAGGTCACTTGGACTCCATTGTGACTTTTCGTATTCCACACCTACCCATGTAGGATTAGGTGTTCCAACAGTATCATTGATGAGGGGGAATCCACCTGTGTGATGTCCGCTTCGGTTTGGAAACAACTTGGATCTCCTGAGTTGGCCCCTTCCACAATCACCCTTCGAGTGTGGGATGGCCACACCTCCCAGCCCATTGGCCTATTTCGTAATTGTCCTATCACTCTTGCAGGCAAGACTGTTTGCGTTGACGTTGAAGTCATCGATGCCCCTCTTGATTATAACATTCTTTTGGGGCGTAACTACACCTATGCTATGTCTGCTGTCCCATCCGCGGTATACAACAAGATGTATTTCCCTCGTAATGGAAAGATAGTCACCATTGACCAGTTGACATATCATGAGCCAAAATCTTAGAACCCCCCTGAGTCGACCATCTCTTCTGTAGCCAATAAGCAAACTGTCGATTCTTTGACCAATGTCTCTCCCGGCGTCTACAAAGAATCCTCTTTTCTTGGAACCTTCCCTGGTCTTCCTCCTCCTCCTATCTCTGATCCCAGCTTATCGAATGTTTGCATGACGCAATCGTCTCGGGCTGCCCTTAAGCGGCCCGCTTCGGCTAGTTAGCAACCTCAACCTCGCCTGCCGCAACCTACTCCTAGCCCTTTGTCTCAGCCAGCTGGACCTACTCCTTCTGGCCCTTCTCCTACAGCTAGTACCCATGAGTGCCTTTATCCTCCCGGGTCGGTTCCACCAGGCCATAACCATCTTGGAGTCGTCCCACCTAGTCATTACCCCGCTGGTCAGATACCTTTAATTGCTCCCCTTCCCGGATTCTATTCGGTTCCCATCATGGCCACCCTTTCTCTCCCCAACTTGACCCTGGGTATAACCATCTGGTACCTTGACCCTCCAGCCACTACCCCGCCTGGTCACCCCAAACCCTACCTTGCTTTAACACCGGTTCAACCGGTTCCCCTAGCATCTTCTGTTGCTACAGTGCCATCAGCACCTCAACAAGACCCTTCTCCTGTTGGGCCAGCTTTGGGAAATAAAAGCAAAGCTCGCAAGTGGGCATCCAAAGACATGGCCACCCTGATTAACCCTGCCCCTCCTCCGCCCGCAAAGCCTTGCGCCTTGTGTGATGTCATTGGTCATGCCACCCATACTTGTCCCGAATTGCCCCGTATTAAACCCATGGTTAAAGTCGCGTTCCCTGAGTCTGCAGTCCCCGAAGCCTCTTCCTCGACTGCAGCCAAGAACCCCAAGACTATTCGCACCAACAAACCCTGTGCTCTGTGTGGTGTCCATGGCCATTATTCCCACCATTGTCCACACCTGACGCATTACCATGCCTCCTTAGGGGTAGTTCAAGAGTATGAGGTTGAACAAAATCAATTCGCCTCTCCCATACTTACGCAGTATGCTTCAGGTCAGCTTGAGGATTTACCCGCTCCCATCAACATTCCCCCTCCTGATGTCGAGATGACGGAGCCTTCGTCCACCATTGTCTACCTATCATCATCCATGAGACCCTCGATGGACGTCCCCTTGGAGACTTCCCCTGATGTTTCGCTTGACCTCTCTTTAGCGATCACCCTGGGCTCAACATCGATAGATCCTTTATCTACTTACTCTTTTGTCACCCCTTGTGACGATGCGCATGTGAACCTCTCTTCTCATGATGATGAGTCAGGTAGCTTCGTCACGTCAGGTGGTATTTCTTCCACCAGTCACCCCATCTTCTATCATGATGACGACATTATGGAAGAACTCACCACCCCTGACTTTATCTATTCCCCCTTACATCGAACCCATGCGTTCAAATCACATACACCTTGTGGCCATTACATTGAAACCCAATGTTTGGGTAAGGGGGCACCCATATTTGAGAGAGTAGGAAAAGCAATTCTCCACAACTCTCCTCGTGTATCCGATCGTGTCAACTTTAGTAACATTATTCTTCCACATTTAGAAGAACCTCTAGACTCCCATATCACTTCAGATCACTCTAGGGATGATACCCCTTATCGTTCCTTCATCTTACATCAACAACCCAGTCTCTTAGACATTGTTGTTAACCAACCTATGGGATTTCTAGGAGAGCATCAGTTCATTATCTCCAAATCCTCTCTTTGGGATAGTGACACTAGGTATGCCAACCCGGAAACTTAAAGTCCATTTGATTCATATATGCAGTACTAAAAGAGATTGGTAATCCTCCATTTCCTTTCTCAAACTGCATAACCATAACGAAAACAAATGGCGCACCACATCATTAAAATGTGTTTAGATTCCCCTTTTTCTAAATACATTTTGGCATGACCACAACATGCTTGGGGGCACCTATGCCCCTCAACCATAAACATCCTAGATCTTAGCCAAAAAATAGCACTGAAACCCCCTTTCTCTGACAGGTCGCACTTTTCAGGTCATTTCCTGGGACAGGTCGCAGTTTTCTGCCCAGTACCTGCTACCCAGGTCGCAGAACAGACCCCAAAAAGTGCGACCTGGCCTGTTCATGAGCTCAGGGTACCTAAACTGAACTTTCAATCCATTGAAATGAAAGAGTAGGATTAGGCCTCTTACCTGCAACTGACAGATCTCAATTCCAACGGTCGGTTTGTCTGCTACGATCGCCGCAAGATTTAGGGCCTTCTCTCCTATTTACGTTCACCACAGCTACACAAGAAAATGAGTGAATTTGGAGGGGAAATGCCTTATTAGAAGAGAAACCCTTGATTTTTATTTCGCCTGTTGCGGCCAAACCATAGCTCAGTTTGACAAACCATCTACACCGTTGCAAAGCTCTCACCGAGCCCTCAAATGGGTATCTGTTAGTTTTTCGTGATCTGATACTTCACCACGACACATTTTTTCCAAGAAGGGTCTCTTCACCTCTCCTAAAAATTGGATTTCCTCACTTACAACACTTTTACTTGGGGCACCACTTTGCCTCCATACTTTTCCTTGTTAGCGTTGATTTTCGTCGTGAGTTACCATCTTGTACTCATGTTTCTATGGTCCCCCATTAGACCTTTACTGTGTGGCAGCACCATTGAGTCGCCCTTGTTTAGAGCATCCGAGTTGAGTCATCATCGCATTCATGGAGTCTATCCCGAGTCCCTTTGTATCCCGCTATAATCCTCCATCCCTCATTGCTTGGTCCCTCTCTCGTGTCGCACATTATGGCCTTCAATCCCATTGCCCCCTATCCCTCATGATATTGCGTCAGTTGCTGCCAGGTCATCCATGCCCTTTATGCTTTAACAAGGGAAGTCATCCATTCGCTACTCAGTACCCCCCATTTCATCATCATCATTGGTGTCAGTCTATCAGTCGCTCTACTATTTTCTCTCGTGCCTTAGTTGAGGATCCTTTATTGCCTCACCTATGGTGGACCTCCTGTCGACATCAGCTCATTCATTCTAGAGGACAGGTCTAGAGGGTAGTGTACCTTGGTTCTAGCTTCCACTCTTTTTCGGTGCCCTGGATCAGGCACAGGAACTCCTTATTTCCCTTTGACTTGATTTTTTCTCAGCTCCAGCTCCTTTCAGCATGATCGAGATCCGTATACTTGATGGTTCAGTGATGCAACAGCTGATATCGATGATTCCCGGGTGTGTGTGCGATGTCCCAACCCTCATGAGGGGGTGGCCCTGCAGGTAGCCCCCCACATGCCCGGATGACTTCTTCATCGCAACCTTCGATGCAACTCCATATATTTGATGATGTCGGCCTTAGCCGCTTGCAGCGCCTCTTTGATTTGCATGTATCAATCAGATTTTGCGAGCCCTTCCCCATTTATCAGGGCATTAGGGTTGTATTTGTATCTCATGTACTCAGATATTATTGTATAATTCATGGCTATTATCCCAGGCACAACGTGTATGTGTGATTCATCATTATATCTTTTATCTTGCTCATGTTTATGCCATCATGTACTTTACAGTTCGGTCCCTTGTTTACTGGACGCACTATTCTTTTGTACTTTGTCTCGGCGAGCATAGGTATGCCTCCCCCACCGCCTTTAGCACAGGTACCCATTCATAAAAAGAGACTTGTCGCACCTGTAAGTCTCATCTCCTCAGGGTCTAGTTCTTCAGCACATTAGTCTACCTTACATTTGTCTCTCTGACTTCCCTTTTGATGTCTGGTGATTGAGTTCTTACAACGTACTTCGGTCATACAATTTGCTCCTAACACTCGCACGCTGGGGGGCAATCTGTTACACCATTTTTTGGTCATCTAACCTATTATCATTAGATGGACCCAAGTACACCATATAAGACCAATTTTACCCTAAGTAAAATTGCTTTCACTATGTAAAATAATTTAATAAAACACATTTATTAGATTGTTTATGGTCTAAACAGGAAACCCCAAGGGGAAATATTAAACAAATCTATATTTGTTTGGTTTTCCTCATGGAATAATTAATTAAACATTAATTTAATTATTATTCTTGATTATATTTAACCCAAAACAAGGAAATTAATTAGATAAATCCTTATTTATCTTATTATTTTCTAGGAGTAGTTATTTAAACCTTATTTAAATAATATTCCTTGTTAAATATGACTAAATCATTTATAAATAATTAAATAAATAATTATTTATTTAATTATCATTCAACCACTTCCTTAAAATGATAAATAAATCATTTATTTATTTATTATTTACAAATAAAGGGATTTGACCCAAGTCAAATTCCTTTCCCCTCCAACAAATATAATAAAATATTCCATAAAAAGTGGATCTAGATTTGGTTAGTACTATTTTAATCATGCACCAAGATCTAGAAGGGCCTAATATTTTGTTATAAATAGAGGGGTTTTCCCTACCATTCATGGCCTTTTGTTGCCTCTTAGATCACTCTGGAACTATACTCTTGGTCTGACTTTGAGCCATTATCATTGTCATATTTTCTATTATTTGCTTTGTGAACTCCCTTTAAGTTCTATGTTTGTCTGGGTTTTCTACACCAACAAGAAAGAGAAATTCTAGATCTGAAATGCTGAGGACTTCCAAGAACCCATCGCATTGAGGAGAGTTGGAAACACCTTTCTTGTTTTCCTCCCAGGTGCCATTAATATAAAATTCTTCAAAAAAATATTGTTCTTGTTTTGTCTATTGGATGCATGGAGCAAAACCTTAGTTTTACTGCTTAATGTCTTTTTATGCATAGATTTGGATTTTTGTAGCATTTGTCTTGATCAACTAACTGCAGATTTGAAGATATTAGCAGCCATCTTTTGCTATTAGGGCTGTTTGTTATACACAACTAAAAGGGTCTTTTTTTGTACACTTACACTAAAAATTCATCCTAAGAGGTTCTTCAACATATGACAACGTCTCTTCAAACCTAGAAACACCTTAAATAGTATTTGACCTATGAAATAAAGAACTTGAGCACGAAAACCATGCTTCAATAATAATTTTCTTTCCATTCTATAATTTACAATTTACAAGAATACATTTCATACTTATGAAGACCGAAACTAGTAACACATTTTTCAACAATAATTTCTAGTAAATCATCCGATGTCAACCTGTAAATATGACTTATGTAGTTTTTTGTTTTTATAGTACCATAGGAGAACTTATTAACTTTAGATTGGTGGAGGAGTTTCTTTTGTTGGCTATGTGAACTTAAAACTAGTTCAAAGTTAAGGAGAAAATTTTCATACCTTTGGCAGGAAGTATAAGTTTGAATTATTAATGTAACTGTTAAAGTTTTCTTGCCTATATGTTGGTCATGCAAAGGGATTGCTATCATTCCTCCCATTTTTCTGATGTTGTCAGCACACTGACGGGAGCTCCTTTGGTCTGGTTGGGTCACATAAGTGTTAGAAATGTTTGACTAAACATAAAATTGGTTTTCATATAAGAAAATAACTAGGCCAAACTTTTCACTATTACGAATTTGAAATTAGCGTAACACCAGTGACATCAGTGAGCTAACAAGGCTCATTAGTTTAATGGAATATGATAAACACAATTTGCATGGGTTCTTGTATACCCCCATTAGTCACACCCACTCCTGCCACGCTGCATCCTGATTACATTCTCTAAGAAGTAGAACTATCACACCACTGAACCCATAGTTGAAAAATATTTAGGCTTTCACCCTTGCCAACATGTTGTAATATTCCAAATGGGACATTTCGACCAAATTTGCAAAAAATAGCTTAACCCATAAATTTCACCATAAAATTGCTTCTTCAATTGACAAAATATTGCCATGTAAAATAAGATACATAAAGCATATGCAATTTCAATAAGATATCGAGAATAAATAATCTCAGTTTTTAATATGATAAATAGCTTAAAGAGTGTACATGATAATATAGCTAGAATATCTGAGATGGATGATCTGATCTCCAAAACTAAGTTGCTCTGATGCTAAAGTCGACCCTCTCAAAACTGAACTAAAATCAATCACTGCACTTATGAATTCTGGCTGAATCCACCAAGGAGATGATGTGGGTTTCAATCCACACTCCAAAATTACCAGAGGGTTTCCGTCTTGGGGCTCGTGCTGGAGTAGAGAACTGGGTTCTCAATCTCTCAAACAAGAAGAAATATGGAATCCAAGATGTTCTCTAATGGCCCTTCCTCCTCTTTTTATAGATCTGATGGACTCCTCTAGAAGATCTTATTTTATTATTATTATAATCATTGAACACGTTTCTCTTAATTAAAATATTCTTTTAATTGTGGGAAAATGGTCAATTGGCCACCACGTCTCATCAGGTCACTGAGAATCACTCCTATCCATCCCATCATGTAGATCTTCTCGTTCTGGTTCCAACGAGCTATTGATCTAAGGTGTTTTGCCAAGAATTCCTCCTGAAACGCCACATTAGGCGTAATTAATTGAGTTAGGCCCATTAATAACTCAATTTTCTGAAAGTTTTCAGAATGCAACGAAACGAAAGGAAAACTCTGCAGATGGTGGAATATGCCAAGTGAATACCATCGGACCTCATAATAACTCCTAAAAATCCCTCCAAAAGCCCCCAGGGCCCACCAATGACGCCAACCTGCACCTGTGACCTGTCTACTCCCAACTCTAAAAGTCCATCCTAATCATGTCATAAGGGATACCAGAAAAATGAATATTACAAATCCTCTACCCCAAGATTTGTTGCCCCCATGCAATCCAAAAATGTGGACCATTTTGTAGGCTCGATGCAACTGATACCTAATGCCTGTAATGTTCCAAAATTGGAATTTTCTACAACAATAAGAATACTTTAAGGTATTCCAAATTTTGGGAACATAAATTAATAAACTCATGTAATGTGTTTGAACACATAGCCATCATAAAAACAATCACAACAACAAACTATGCATTTATACAGTTCACCAAGTGGGGAAAAGCAGTTATTTTTGCCTCAAAAACGCTATTTTCTGAATATTGAGTTAAAACGGTGGAAAATAATGGTTTTTTCCCTTAGAATGGACAATATAGGACACGCATGAAAAATATTTTCAGAAACAAATGCCTTTAGCTTAGTTAAACAGGCCTCCCATGCTCAAGACAACTTAAAATTGCCAAAACCCCAAGACTGCCAAAATGCCGGAGCAGCTGCACAAGTGACTGCGCAGTCTAAAGAGAGGTTAACTCAAAAAATAGAGAAATATGACTGATAATGTTATTATAATACTCAATGATGTACAAAATCAGAGATCTAATCTCTTTTACACAAATCCAAGAAGACCCGGCAAGGATTTCTTGACAGAAAAGATATACAAGAGAAGCTGCTGCAAAATCTGTGGCTGAATAACACTGTATGGTTGAAGCTCTGAAAAATATGGCTAAACATGCAAATAAATGGTTGTAGATGCTTCCTCTATCTTTCCAAAAGAAAGGTTGATCCTTCTCTTGGGAAACTAGCTCCTCAAATTGGGGTTTTAACCCCTTCCACTGCACACCTTAAGAAATAACGCAGTTTTCTGAAGGGACTACATTTTTTCTGAAGGTAGATGCTTGGCCCAGCACCAAGTAGTGGAAAATTTAGATCAGAAACCTCCTCTTAGATTTCTCAAGCAAGATCTCCAAGAAAGAGTAGGGAATCCCCACCCGGGCAAACCCTTGCACTAAGCAGTGCAGCAACTTAGCTAAAAAGCTAAGTATGCAAGAAGTCTAAGAAGACCTCATGAAAATATAATCTCCAATATTTCCATATGCTTTCCATCTCCTTCATTATATAATCGATGAGCTTCCTCACCAAGGGTCCCACCCACTATGAGGTTGCTTCCATGCAAAGGCTCCTCCACAAAAACTGCGTTGTCCAACAAGATGGTTCAATGCATCTAGACAGTTTTGTTGACTTGGTCAACCTTGAATGATTCTTCATGCCTTGTCTCTTTTCACACTCAAGGTGCCTTCATTTTATCTAGCTACATTTGATCCCCATTCACATTGAGCTGGCTTTATTTAGAATCCACTTCTTTGAGAGTAATTTATGTTGACTTGGTAAAACTTGACCTTGCCCACATATTTTAGACCTTGTTCACACATTTGGATGTTTGAACTAGTTATTACATGATCCCCTTTCACACTAGGAGGGATTTTTATTCATACTTGAGCAAATTATGAGGCTCTTTGCTCAATTATTCATACATCTATATTCCAAAAGCAAAATTTAATATTCCTATTAGCTAAAGCTAAATTAGTAATATTACAGTGTCCCCCTCCCAAATGTTGCTTATCCTCAAGCAATTGCAAGGGTGATGCAAAATCTCCCCTCTTCCTCTTGTGGCCCTCTCATCCCATAGTCTCCTCTATTGCTTCAAAATTTCTGCAAAAATTCCATCTCCCAATGGCTCCTCCCAAGTGTGCAAGTTGGCCTTTGGTGAATAAACCTAATGGCTCTCCTCATGAAATAATGGAAGGTGGTTGTGGAAACCTTCTTGCTAAACCATGGCCTTCTCAAGAAGAAAATGATGACAATCATGGGGAATTTCATCATCAATGGAGGTCTCCCTCCTCCATGCTATCATCCAAATAAAATGAATCACCCTCCAGCTTGGTAATTCATAGAAAAGCTCCTCCCAAGTGCTCATGAGAGGCATGCCCCAAGTGCTCCAACCAAACATATGGTCCACATCATAAAGAAACAAATAGTATGCAATGGTGGCCATATAGTTTCCCATTCTCCCCTTGGAACATGTAGTGCAGAAAAAGTAGGGACTCTCTTCCTCTGAAGACACACCCAACAAGTGTGCCTCTCTTCCAACCATGCCTCCAACAAAGATAAGAGCATCTTTAGCATGTGGGAGCATAAGTAATATCATGCTAGCTGCCATATACAATAAGGGAGAAGGACAATGGTCCCTCATGTGCAACCAGCGCACCATAGGATATGATATGACAAGCGTTCTCCTCAACACTTGTTCGCTGCCCCATCCTTCTTGCATGTTTGGAGAAGGTGTATGAAGGTTTATGTTAAGGAACCACACCATGAAGAGTACATCATCTCTCCAAGATCTCCCAAATAATGGCCAACATCACCATTTTTCATGGCCCAAAGTGGCTCATGAAGCCCATCAGCAAAAGTGCCCCCTCTTGGAGCCAAGACCTACACATGAGTGTTAATAAAATGCAAGTATATAATAAATACATCATGAGGTTTAGTAATACAATGTTTATCATACACTTGTTTAAAATTGGCAAGGTAGCTCATGGATGAGCTCTCTCTCGCACTCAATGAATAAGGAGGTGATAATGATAACTCCTCCCAAGAGCTATGTTCCTCCTCAGCCAGCAAATGATTCATGCACTTACTCATATGAGAGTGCATCTCCTCCTTGAAATTATCCCACATAAATCCATCTAAGATAGCATGATATGTTTTAATGAAGCTAGTGGGATTTGAAAGCAAGACCTCATAGATTATGTTAAGTAGTCTATTCTTGAGTTTGGAATCTTTGGTTAAATAGATTTGATCATGAACATAAATGATTCCATTAACTACCTCATACTCTTCATCCATTGCTTGCCCATCAAGAACTTTACATGTGAATAGGTCCTTAGAATATTCCATCAAGAGTTGGGACTCCCAATAAGGGTCTAGGCTTCCCAACATTAACAAGGTTGTAGAAATCTGAAATGATGCTTTTGTCATATGATGGCTCTCCACCTTGACATGATTGATGTCAAAGTCACATGTAGGAGTATTCCCAACCTTCCTTTGTTGCCCCTCTTGCAGCTGATCTTGCTCAAGACAAGATTGGAGTTTAGGAAAGTCACCCTTCCCTTGAAAGGTTCTCTTTCTCAAAAACTTCTACCTCTTTGATCCTGCATGCAAAAATGAAATTATTTTTTTGTTATGTTCAGAAATCTTCATTATATATTGGAGTATCCTTTTCTGCCCCAAAGCTATGGAATATCCTCTTGATACTATGCTCATATCAGCACAAATTTCTGAATCTATCCCCTCCAACGCAAATAGATGAATGGAAGAAAAAAAGGTCAACTTCAGAAATTTGCCTAGCCTTCCATCAATGGTTTTCAGCGTTGTAGTGGCTCCTTCCAAGGTTCCCTCTTTAAACAAATATGTTGCTGCTGCATATAGTTGAGAGAACACTTTAGTTTCCCTCCAATCAGGAGGTCTTCCTGCTGAAATGCCTCCTTGCAAAGAGGCATCAAGGCATAGAGTAGGATGTGAATGTAAGTGGACAGATTTTCCCCTGTCTTTGTTGCATGGGTCCTCTTGCCTTATTTGTTCTTTCAAGCTCTAAAATATAGAAGGGTTCATGCTCTTCATCTCATGATGCCATTCCTCATCTTTTCCTCCTCCTATCTTCAAGATCCCATCACTTGGCAATGAAATACATGCTGCTCATGTGTTATGCCAAGAGCTCTATGTGTGAGACCTTTTGGAACTCCTTGCAAGAGTGCAAGAGTTTCTTTTCTTAGAGCAAGTGCTCCATCCTCCCCTCCATGAGGTGCTTGAGGTGCTCTTGTCATGACTGCGTTATTCTCCCATGCCTTCCCTTTCTCCTCTTCAATAGTTGAAGCTGCCTTATCTTCAACAAGAGACCTCAAATCTTGGTCTTCTTTTGAAGAAGGAATCTTCATGTCTTTCCCTTGAGAAGAAAGCCCTTCATCCAAATGAGATCTTTCCCTTGGAAAAGCATCAAACGAGCTCACCTCCTCTTCATTGGTTTTCAGAAATGGAGTTGGATTTATAGATCCTTCCAACTCATGCAAAAGTTTAGTTTGATGTAGTTTGATAGTTGCAATAGAAGATGTTTCACATGAAATATCATCAAACCTCTCTACTAAACTTTCAATGAACTTTGCATAAGTAGATGTATTTGCATTCTTTAAGGAAAATTATTCAAACAACCACCAAGCATAGGCCTTACCCTCAAAATGTAGCACTGCTACTTTGATGGCCTCAGATTTTGAAACTTGATGTTGCTGCACAAAGGTGTCTAGCTCCTTCACCCAAACCCTAGCTGGACATAGAGGTGATCCATCAAAAGTGGATAGAAATAATCTACTCTCACCTTGCTTCTTGCTCCTTGTGATCTTTTCCTCCTTCATTTGGCAAAACCCTTGGAATTTCAAGTGATCTTTGAACTCCTCGGATTGATCTTCATATTCCTACAAATAATCACC
This sequence comes from Pinus albicaulis, assembly GCA_034641835.2. Taxonomy (NCBI): domain Eukaryota; kingdom Viridiplantae; phylum Streptophyta; class Pinopsida; order Pinales; family Pinaceae; genus Pinus; species Pinus albicaulis. The sequence continues at coordinate 598,526,602 of CM076577.1, forward strand.
AAGAGTATCTCTCTTTAGCACATCTCCTTTCTTCCTCTTCATGAAGAAATTGCTGATAGCACATGATAGATCTGATGATATGGCTGAGTGCTCATATCCAAAAGATGAGGACTTAGAATCTTCCTCTTGTATAAATCTTGCTGAGGGATGTGTTTCCCTCCTCATTTCTTTGATGCCCTTGCTTTTGTCCTGCAGATTTGAAAAGAGAAGTTTTGAGAACCTATTTTCTCCAAAAAACAATGGTTTGCTCTCATTTCTTCTGAAAATATCCTCCTCCCCATGAGAAGACTCCATAATGCTTGGGCTCACAGGATGAGCCAAGATTATTGCTTTGATAAAACTGTAATGTTCCAAAATTGGAATTTTCTACAACAATGAGAATACCTTAAGGTATTCCAAAGTTTGAGAACAAAAATTAATCAACTCATGTAATGTGCTTGAACACATATCCATCATAAAAACAATCACAGCAACAAACTATGCATTTATACAGTTCACCAAGTGGGGAAAAGCAGTTATTTTTACCTCAAAAACGCTATTTTCTGAATATTGAGTTAAAAAAGTGGAAAATAACGGTTGTTTCCCTTATAATGGACAACATATGACATGCATGCAAAATATTTTCAGAAAAAAAATGCCTTTATCTTAGTTAAACAGGCCTCCCATGCTCAAGACAACTTAAAATTGCCAAAACCCCAAGACTGCCAAAATGCCGGAGCAACTGCACAAGTGACTGCACAGTCTAAAGAGAGGTTAACTCAAAAAATAGAGAAATATGACTGATAATTTTATTAGAATACTCAATGATGTACAAAATCAGAGATCTAATCTCTTTTACACAAATCCAAGAAGACCCGGCAAGGATTTCTTGACAGAAAAGATATACAAGAGAAGCTGCTGCAAAATCTGTGGCTGGATAACACTATATGGCTAAAGCTATGCAAAATATGGCTGAACATTCAAATTAATGTTTGTAGATGCTTCCTCTAGCTTTCCCAAATAAAGGTTGATCCTTCTCTTGGGAAACTAGCTCCTCAAATTGGGGTTTTAACCCCTTCCACTGCACACCTTAAGAAATAACGCAGTTTTCTGAAGGGACTACATTTTTTTCTGAAGAAAGATGCTTGGCCCAGCACCAGGTAGTGGAAAATTCAGATCAGAAACCTCCTCTTGGATTTCTCAAGCAAGATCTCCAAGAAAGAGTAGGGAATCCCCACCCGGGAAAACCCTTGCACTAAGCAGTGCAACAAATTAGCTAAACAACTAAGTATGCAGGAAGTCTAAGCAGACCTCATAAAAATATAATCTCCAATATGTCCATATTCTTTCCATCTCCTTCATTATATAATTGATGAGCTTCCTCACCAAGGGTCCCACCCACTATGAGGTTGCTTCCATGCAAAGGCTCCTCCACAAAAACTGCGTTGTCCAACAAGATGGTTCAATGCATCTAGACATTTTTATTGACTTGGTCAACCTTGAATGATTCTTCATGCCTTGTCTATTTTCACACTCAAGGTGCCTTCATTTTATCTAGTTGGATTTGATCCCTATTCACATTGAGTTGGCTTTATTTAGAATCCACTTCTTTGAGAGTAATTTATGTTGACTTGGTAAAAATTGACCTTGCCCACATAGTTTAGACCTTGTTCACACATGTGGATGTTTTAACTAGTTATTACATGATCCCCTTTTACACTAGGAGGGATTTTTATTCATACTTGAGCAAATTATGAGCCTCTTTGCTCAATTATTCATACATCTAGATTCCAAAAGAAAATTTTAATATTCCTATTAGCTGAAGCTAAATTAGGAATATTACAATGCCAGAATCCCATACTATCTACTGGGTGATACTATGCCTCTGTGTCAACCCACTAGGAACAGACCCTGCAATACCCGGATCCCAAACCAATCTCTGACTGAGCATGTCATCAACAAATCCTCCTGGATCCCAATGCCACCAAGAACAAGCATCCATGCTCCACGGCTCCTATTGTGCTATAACTCTAGCTCAAAATTTTGGCCCACTAACTGCGTACCAACTCATCACCTCTCTCTAGTCCAACCCCTTACTCCATCTAGTACTAATCCCGCTCTCCTGATGCTGGGACAGAATGCTGAAGAGTCATCGATCCGTATCCCACTGCCAATTGAAAACTGTAGTACGTGTCATGTCTTAGGGTCCCTGCTCCACTATGCTCCTGACTAAGAATATCGTACCATCAATAGGATACCAACTCATGATCACCCGCCAATCTATCCCGAATGTGTAGGCACTTGTATATGGAACAAGCCCCCTATGTTGCTTCATGCCCATCTCACACAAATTTGTTTGTCCAATCAACAATATCCATTGTAAAAATCCTTCCTCCCTCCCTATAATGGGTACAAGTGGCCAAATTGTGCTGCAAGTCCTATCTATGTACTCTTGGAGAGGAATACTCCCTAAAGGTACTGCAGCTTAACCAGTTGCATGTGCATCGACCCACACCTCATCTGTGGGTCGGCCCAAAGATGAATGCATCACCATCTCCAACAGATCCTCCCTCCTCTGATTGGAAACTCCACGCTCCTGTCATCTACTAGCCTCCTGCAAAACTACCCTGTCAACCTCCAACACCTCCTGAGGACAAGTGTCTACAAATACTGCCACCCTACTAGTTGTCTTTACATCTATATTCTCCTCATCAATGGATGACCCCAAGGGTGGTTTCTCATCCTCCTCCATCACGGGCTCAATATGAACCTACAAATGGCTCTCCCCAAAAGGCTCATCATGCATACCGTGCACATGCTCCTCCTCAACTGACTCATGCTCCACCATATGTTGCTCATGTTGAATCATCACTGGTGACTCATCATCCTGAATGTCTCCCATAGGGTCCACTGAATTCTCATCATACATACCAGAATATAAACCGGGCCTGCTGTCAACAACTCTACATGACCCATGCTCCTGAGAAGCATCCTCGTATAAACCCATGGACTCGTCCAAAGAAGAATCCTCACCCTGAAAGTCAGAAGGAATTTCCTCCTGCTCTACCTCTATCATCTGCTCAGTGTTACTCAATCATGAGTGATCAAGTCCCCAAGGCTTCTTGCAGGTGAAGCAAAGACCTTTTCTCCTCAACTCATTCCTGCTACATAGCTGGTCACCACAAATCCTCTGCAACCCCCCCTGGATTAATTACCTTCTGAAAAGCCTCATGTTTTGTTCAACTACCCCTCTGGCTAGCTCATAAGCAGCGGGTGAGACAACCTGTGTTTTCCTCCAAATGGAAAACACTTTTGTCTATAGCTGCTTGTGAAGGACGTCTCCCTTAACTAGTAATGAAGATAAGATATCTTGCATGTTGGGTTTTACCTCCTCCGGATGCTACTCTTTGATGTTGGTGAAGAAAAATTGACACATCTGAAGGATCAGATCATCCTGCTCTAGATCAAGCATGACTACATAGGATCTGATTTTGGCCATAGTGTTTAGGATCACACACCTTCTATCAAAGTTGGATCTTTGGGTGTCATGTAACCCTGAATATCACTCGACAAACAATTGAAAGATTAATAAAGATGACAAAGAATTGCGAAAGATTGTGAAATATCATGAAAGGTGACGAAACAATAGCAAAAACCACAAAACATCCTATAATATAACAAACAACCACGAAATATAACAAACAACTGCAAACCATCCTAAAATATCACTAAAGATGATGAAACAATGCCAAATGTGACGAAAAGTCACAAAAGATCATGAAATATCGTGAAGGATCGTAAAAAATTATGAAAGATGACGAAAGATTGCTAAAGATGATGAAACATCAAAAAAGTCAGTGAAATATCCTAAAGGATGATGAAAGATCTTGAAAGATGACGAAACATCACGAAACATGATGAAAAATCACGAAAGATCATGAAAGACCACGAAAGATCGCAAATCATCCTAAAAGATGATGAAAGATCTTGTAAAATGATGAAATGTCACGAAAGATAACGCAAAATCACGAAGGATCACGAAATATCCTGAAATATCATGAAAGATCGCAAAAGAACCTGAAAGATGATGAAATATGAAGAAAGATGATGGAATATCACGAAAGATGATGAAAAAAAGACTGCAAAAAAACATGAAAGATGAAGAAAGATCACAAAAATATGCAAAAAATCACCAAAGATCATCAGAGATAACGAAACAATAAAAAAAACCACAAAACATCCTAAAATATAACAAACGACCTTGAAATATAACAAAAGACTGCAAAACATCCTAAAATACCGTGAAAGATGATGAAACAATGCGAAATATGACGAAAAATCCCAAAAGATGGAGAAAGATCGTAAAAAATGATGAAAGATTACGAAATATGATGAAACATCAACAAAGTCAGTGAAACATCCTAAAAGATGATGAAAGATCTTTAAATATGATGAAACATCGTGAAAGATGATGAAAAATCATGAAGGATCATAAAATACCACGAAATATTGCGAAAAATCATGAAAGATCGCAAAACATCTTAAAAGATGATGAAAAATGATGTCATCATTGTAGGGAGGAAAGGGTGCTATTATCCACAAAGTTTCACTGAAACAAGAGGCAATTGTAAGCTTGGATCTCTCATCCGGATGCTCCAAGAATTTGGTTTGTACCAATGCAAGCATAGTTGGCTCCAAAGCCCAATTTAAACTCCAATCAGATTTGTCCACCTTGGAAATATAGGATTCCAACTTTTCCAATGTGAGAAGGTCATCTTTTGATCTTCTGGTCTTCAAGTATAACCCAAGTGCATAAAGCCAATTTCCCACTTCTTCCTCCTTATGTAAGTCCATTTGCTGCTTCTGCATTAGCATATTATGAACTTCTCCAGAGAAAGGTCTGCTACTATGTCTTGCTTTTGGTTTATCTAAAGAGGCCCTGCTACTAAAGGGTTTGAGTTGTTGATAAAGCTCCTTAAGGATGCCCTTGATGGTTTCTAGGGGCCTTCCAAGGTCCATCTTAGAATGCCATTGAAAAATCTGGACTTATAATTTCCAAATAACCACTGAGTTTGATGGGTTTTATTGGTTTACTTCAATGGTAGGTTTCACCAAACACATGGCAGACATTTTGTTATAGATGAAAGCTAAGTTTGTTTATGTGGAGAAGAAATGTGTAACAAAGAATATATATAACCAAACTTTATTCATTCACTAATATTTCATATTTTTCACCATTAAACAACCCAATGCTTCACATAAATGACATCTATACAATTGATACATGTTCAGTCACCAATTAAATCAAGCACTGAAATATACATGTATTGGAATGCGATAGATAGGGGAATCTGAAATAAGAGAATTAGAAGCTTTGTTCAGACATTGACTCCTCTACCAGCAGTGAGAGATATCAGTGGCCCAATATATATGTATGTAATCTCAGCCTCAAGGTATATGGTAGCCATGAGCTTCAAGAAAACTCTAGCCAACAATGATTTCGTTCTCCTTTGAAATTTGGTGACAACACTTAGGTAATAATTATAGAAAACGCTGCCATATTACATGGTATACCTTGCACTATACATAACATGATTCTCAGTTTTGTCCAGCTGATAAACGATACCCAGATAATATAAGAAACTCAACCAAACTTGAGTAGTTGAACACATAGGAATTACAAGTAGATAATATGTTGAATATACACTTCAGAACAACCTTCTGTAAGATCGCTGCTTGAGAATGACTAGGACCATATGTTCCTCTCTGAGTTTAATATAAGTTTATGAGTGAGAACTTTTGTCAAACATATGGTAGGAACACTGTTGTTGGTGAAGTTTATTGTATTTATTTCGATGAATAGTCTATATAATCAAGTAGTCACCCATAAAATGCTTCCAACAGTATTTCATTCACATAATATTTAGAATTTACAGAGACCAACCCGAGAAATATGAGACAACAACATGACTTCAGATCTATATATAGAAACAATGATCACAATATAGGTATATGAAGAACCTGGTACTTTCCGATGCTAGATATTTCTGAGTGTTGAGGTCTTCCTTCTTGTAGCTCCAACAATGGTTTTGGACCAAGATAAACATAGATTTCAGTGACCACGAATTTAGCCAGAAATTTTGGTCTCATAATAAAATTTGGGTACACTTCAGAAGGAAAATCGACTTCTTTTGGACAACAACTCGTCCTCTTTAAAACTCAGCTTACTTATCAATCCCTTCTTACTTATCAGCCACACATTGTGAGGAACTTGATCTGCAACTTAGAATGTATATATGGCTATGTGCAATGACAATCTCAGCCAGCAATAAAATAGTAACTCGACCCCAAGCTTACGTCCAAAACTCGAAGAGAATTTCAGTCCCATCCATAAGGAAACTCGACCAGAAATGCTAGAAGAACTGGGTCTCTCCTACATAAGTGAACTCGACTGAAACCTGGTTCTTTGAGAGTAGAACTCGGCCAAGAGTAATGAAATTCATAACTTATGGAAATCACCTTTAGAGATCATCCCAGGAGTTGCAAATAATTACGCTCAGATATGTTTTCCATGATCTTTAAGAGAATCGATCCCTTTTTTAATAGAATTTGGTCCTCTTCGAGCCAAAGAAACTCAGCCCGCTCAAGATTAATTTAGGCCCTCTTTAACTTGAACGAAGTCGGTCCCAAATTTCTATTTTGTGTTGATATACTCGATCTAGATGGTCAAAGGAAACTCGGCACCATTACATCCAAAGATCGAGCCTGTGCTCTCTTGAAAAACCCGTGGAATCCTCAAAAGATACAAGAATGGCTCCATATAGCTGAAGTTATTCAGCTTCCCATTCTTTGCTCTCATGAGTTGTCCTTTCATGTTGACCAACACCCCTTCACACCAGTTGAAAATTGTTCCCTCGGAACATTCAACTATAGTATGCATTTGTGCTTTGGTAGCCACATGTGGAACTGCACTGCCACACAACCGGGTAACTATAAACCCAATGATCTTAAGATCTAGTTGCATAATGGTTTTTATGTCAATGTGACCATGATTCAGGTCTTAATCTTGGGTGCAATACTACGCCATATAAGATGCAGTGGGCAGTCCCCCTAGTTGTGACCCAAATTAGAAAGTATCTCTTCCTTTGTAGGGTAATCCAGTGAGGAAATAAATATCCTCTGGCTCAATCACAAGCCTGTGATCCCCAATAATGAAGCACTGCTCCTGGACATCCCAGGCATTGACCAACCAGTTCATGAGTTCCACCTGAGCCTTCATTTCTTGTATTTCTGATAATTTATACAAGACACAATTCTTCAGTGTGCGAAGTGTTGCTGGGTCATCCATAGCTTCGTTATCATGCAACTCATGCTCTCTTTCTCTCCATTCTAACATGATTGCTAGCCTGCAAACAATCATTGAGGAATATTATAAATCATTAAAGAGAATTTGGAGCATTTTTTAATGAATATAAATGTAGTTTTGAAAACACCATGGTGCTTGTGCCGTTTTTATTCATACACAGTGTGTTTTTGCGCATGGGTTATGTATAAAATTGCGGTGGCCCGGTGATTTTTTATATTAAAAAATCATCAAGGAGTGGGGTTTCGCCACGAAAACCTACGCACCTCCGAGGGCGGATTCAAAACCTTGTTTCCTCCAAAAAAATGACATACAAACTTAAAATGAAAAACTAAACAGATGACAAACAAGATAATGAAGAGGTGAAATACCTGGAACTGACGGTTCTCGAAATGGCTGATTGGTTCTCCTGATATCCGCTCTGGAAGGTTTATGGTAAAAACACTTTTTCTCTACTCTAAAAATCAAAAGGAAAAAATGATTTGTTCTCACCGGTTTTTATAGCTTTCAATGAATAAAATAATATTATTTTGTTTATTTTCACCTTTAGAAGTTAAATTTGGAACGTCTTTTTCCATGATTGAGAGCAGGTGATTGTAATTTTTTGAGTTTTTGTGCAGGGAACAGGTTATGCTTGAAAATGAATCATTTTGACAATGAGTAGACTTTTATCACTTTTTCGGGCTCTTAAAAAATACGAAAAAGTGAAACCATGGAGTCCTCTTTTAAGCCCTTTTCAAAATCTGTATACATGAAAAGATCGCCGAGCACTAGACTATTCGAACTCTTTAAAATAAATGAACAGTCATCTATTCAATATAAGTTTACCCCATTTCCGGGCTGAATTAGACTATTTACGAAAAAAGGTATACGTTGAATAAGCATGGTCAACGGAGTTCTCTCCTACGTTATTTTATCCCTTTTCGAGTTTTGAGAGACTAAATTTATGAAAAAGAATACTACGGAGTTTAATTATGTTTTTCTTCTGATTCCATAAAATTGAAAAATAACGAGTTAATCCTATGTTGGACTCGTTAAAACTAAACAATGTAAGACCTGTCTATTACAACAGGACCGAACCACTCCTTCTTAGGGTTCGTTAAAAATACTGAGATGGACTCGTCCAAAGGATGAGATTACATGACAATAAAATGTTATCCTCCTCAAGCTTGACAAAAATAAAGAGGTACTTTCCACTAATGGTGGGGGAAAAAGTGAGAAAAAGAATCCATTTTTTATTCTTGTTTAAAAAAGCAGAATGTCTTTCTTGAAGACGACACTTTATCGCACTCGTGTCTGGGTTGGGTAATCCTTTTGTCTTATAGTTAATCAAACCTCATTGAAATTCTTCAGTCAGTTTTGGGTATTATCTTTAAGTCAAATGCTACCAAGTCATTTACAATGTCGTTATGTGTTCAAGAGAACGTACAATTTCAAATTCACCATTCATTGCAAACATTTGTCTCCATTTGCGTTGACCATCCCTGAGTTAATCCTTGCAAAACATTTCTTCAAAACTTGACCTAATGTTTTCGTGTCGTAGGCTTTCCTGCGACGAATCACTTTCTATCGACATCAACTCATTATCTAGAAAGTTGATTTAGAATCCTATCAGTACCTTGGAATCTGCATGCCCTAGTGGAAGGTTTCTCACCTTCGACGACAGGTTTTCATCATTGACCTTCGATCGAATGATTCTATTCAAGACCCTGGATCTAGTTCCAACCATCCAAGTTGCGAGGAGTTATGTATTCATGATAAAATAGACTTCTTTATAACAGATGGTTGCGCCCATATTGTGTCTACTTTTGATGTAATGCTAAATTCATATCTATACCAGAACATTTAGTTAGTTTTGCTCTGAGTATGGGAATGCCTACCTTAGTGATGATTTTATATATATATATATATTGAATGTTTCTTACAGGTTTTTGACCAGTGTCTCCAATCCATTCATTTGAATGATAAAGCGTTTCACTCTCTCGAAAAAAATTCTCAGGCTTCGCACTTTATGGGGCAATATGTTACATGTCATTTTGTTACCATGACATTTGACTGTCATTATGGATCTATCACCATCCATATCATGCACCCTTAGAAGTAAAAAATATTCATATTCCTAAACCAAGTATTGGAAACTGGAAAATAGCTCTTTAAAACCTTTAAAAGACTACCTGCACACTTTTTGTGACCATTCCCTGCGCATGCTTTGATACTTCTTCTATTAGTTGCGATGATCATCGCTCTATTCACCAATAAAAATTGCGCACCCCCGTAAAAAGGAAGTAAACACGAAAAAGTAACTTCTAGAAGCCTAGTTGGTTGAATATTCTCCCAACTGGAAGCCTCTATAGTCGCGCCAGTTCGAGCTATATCCCTCTACTCATGGAGCTTATCCCTTGGCTAAAGGAACCATGATCCCTTCATTGGAGGATCTCATCCCTTTCTTGATGGATCTGAAACTTCCTCAATCTCTCTATAAATAGAGCTGAAGTTTAAGGTTTAAGGGTAGATACTAAACTCGCAGTGGAGAGAATTCATAGGTTATGTACTGGTACTTGTTGGTTGTACAATGAATATCACACCTTTATACATGAGACTTCATGTTGGTCATTCTAGAGAGGAAGGCTTGTCAAACCGATGATACGATTGCACAGACATATGGGAGAAATTTGTACAACATCAAGGCTCGGGTTGTAAGATTTATCTTTTTGATTCCTGATAATACATATGGATCTCTTTTTCTCATTATCTTGTTTCTGAATTCATTGAAATGATGTTAATACTTAGACTCCTTGATCACTAAGTTGAATTGGTATTTATGGTTATTATATATTGCAGGTGCTTTGATCCTTTGCATTATTTTTTATTGCAGGTTCTTCTCAGCATTGAAGGATTTTTTTGGAGCGAAAGGCAAAAGGCCACATCAAACGTCTTGATTGACCGGTAGGAGCATAACCTCCTCATTTCTAAGTTATAATTATCTAAAATGCTAATAGTTTAGAGAAATATTTCGACTAATAGTTAATGTTGGACTTGGATGAATCTTTCATGACAACAATGGGAGACCAACATTTCTATTCACAAATAGTATGGGACACACACGTAACATTGTAACCAAATTTTACTGCTATATAAATTGGCCTCGTTATCACATCATCACAAGGGTTCTTCGGGCTAATTGTGGAGGGTGATTCTCAGCTTATCGTATCAAGAGTAAAGAAATTGATCAATGGATCTTCTCCAGAAAAAAAAGAATTCCACAACTAGAGATTGGAAAAATATATCACACATTTTAACCATCTTATCCATATGATTCCCTCTCATGTTAGGAGAACAAGAAATAAGGTAGTGAACCTTCTAGCTAACTTAGGGTGCAATAACATTCACCTTCATCTTTCAACAAGCTGGAATAGTCACTTATGGGAAGATTAGAGACCAAGACTTATTTATTTAATAGACAAGCTTAAGAAATCCCACTAGGGATGCAAGAACATGAAAAACTAGATTATATTGAGGAACAACTCTGCAACAAACCAAATCGCACACATCCACTCAATCGAACCATTCCAAGCACTATTGATATTTCCATGTCCTCTTAATGGTTTTAGTTAACTTATGGTTTTTCTAATTCACTTAAAATTTACCAATGTTGTGGCATAATGAAATCTTGGTTAATAAAAATGTTTGTATCTATCTAGTTAGTATATGGAAATTTGGGATAAAAGACATTAACTTTTGTCGTTGGTATGGTTTCTAATCTGGCAAAACATGGAAACAGGTATTTGATATTATGTAATTTGGTACCGTATTAATAGACATAAACTTATATATATATATATATATAGAGATATATATGTATATATAGATATAGATATATATATACATATCTATATATATACACACACACATATATATACATATATATATATATATATATATATATATATATATATATATATATATACATATATATATATATATATATATATATATATATATATATATATATATATATATATGTATATATATATATGTACATATATATATATATATGTATATATATATATATATACATCTATATATATATACATATATATATATATGTATATATATACATATATATATATATATATATATATATCTATATGTATATATATATACATATAGATGTATATATATATATATATATATATATGTATATATATCTATATGTATATATATATACATATAGATGTATATATATATATATATATATATATGTATATATATATATATATATATATGTATATATATATATATATATATATATATATATATATATATATATATATATATATATATATATATATATATATATATATATATATATATATATATAGAATGAGAGAGAGAGAGAGAACAATGTTAACTCTGAATCTATTAAGTGTCTAGAGGGATCTAATCTTGATGTATAACTTTCCTCAAGTTTTGAAGTGAAAATTTTTTGCATCTTAAGGGATTTTATCCCTCTTGATTTTTGGTAGATCTGGAGTTAAAATGGGTCTATGATGGTGAGGTGACAGGTCAACGTGAAATGAAGAGGGAGCTAAAGGCATAATAAGAAAACTAAATGAATCAAATTTTCTTAACCTTCTTCCATATTCTTTTTTAGGGAGATTTTTTTCTAATTTCTAATCTTTATTTCTTATGATAATGTGTTTCTTTAATCTTCATGATATTTTGTTTTCCCCTCTCTTCTCTATTGTAATATATCTTTATTATTCCTCCTTCATTTGGTTTCTTCGCTTTGAACTCTTTCAACCCTCTCATCTTACTTCTTTGCCCTTTTTTCCGTTATATATATATATATATTGTAAGCTTGGTATTACCTACATTTTCATTAATTTTAATCAGCAAGTTACAACTAGATGGATATTGTTAGGTGGCCTCAACTTGCCCTATGTGGGAAACCAAGTTTGTTGGCCACCGGATGTCCTGGTATACCATCCAAAAGAAATAAGTTATGAATCTATACAACCAAGATAAATAGGAATGTATGTTCATAAATATTATACCATCTACTTTCCTATTGGCATGACTGAATATACATGTAAAATTAAAATTTATCCGCATATAAACAATAGACACAAAACAATACAACAAGAAACATCAGAAATACTAATTTGATTCCTTAGTCGAGGTAGATTCCACCGGTGTCGCGTCCTGAGCAATAGTTCCCTGGATTTCATTTGGGGTAAGGATGCATGGGTGCTAGTATTTGATACGCCGAAGACGCCTATCCTGCTTCTGCAACTGGATTTTCTCAAAAAAAAATTATGTACTCTGGAAATTCCTATATTATCATGGTCAAGCTCATGGATATTTGTTCCAAGGCCTTGCCCATAATTCCTTTCATGGACCAATAAAGAAAGTGGGTCTACTTAAACTACGTTACACGGCTACGAGTTTGCCCAGGGTCTGGCACTAGGGCCCTCTATTCATTTACTTCTGTCTCCATTGAACCTGGTTGGCGATTTAAGTCTGCCTCCCATTTTTCTATCAGTTTCTAAATGTCCTCAATTGTGTTCTCATGATATGCCTTCACGACATCATTGATAATGCTCACAGTGGGTCTTCAACCTCTCGGCTTGCCCAAGGAAGAACTAGGGTGCCCCTTGACCTCCTTCCCTTTGTTTTTTCTTCCACATCCTCTCAGAGTAGGGCTTTTGGACCGAGCCATATCAACTTTCTCACAGGCTGGTGCAATGTACTGAGGATGATTACTGAAGGGAGCCTATGCCGCAGGTAAGTAACATGTCAGACACTTTTTCCTATTTGTTTACCAATCCAAGTATCAACAGAGGAGAGTAATGCCAAATATCAAGCCGAGTTATCCTTCCATTCATCGCAAAAACAATTAAAATTGTTCTGAGAGTCGGACAAGGGGTTTTTCTTTCAAACCGAGGACCAGTACCTAGTATGCAACCAAGCCGAGCCTCCCCTATAGGATTGTCAGGCGTCATGATTATTGACGTGGATGCATAGGCGCGGCTTCGACAAAATAGCATGGGAGAACCGAACAAATCCCTCTTCTGATTATCCAAACCAGTGGTGGTGATAATCCCCTACACAAACAAGGGTTCCTCCTTTCGAGGCTCGGACCACCCACTAGCATTCATACCCTCGACACCATCCCAGCAAAATTTCCAGGCAGTAGACTCGTTTTGGTTGAGACTCCACGACAACAACGACATACTTGTATGGGAATGGTCACTCAGAATGCACCCACAGGGCTTGGTTCGAGGAGATTCAATTACATAAAAACCCGACATAGACAAAGACAAAGACAAAGGTGTTACCTCCCTACTCGACTCATACAACCATGGATTGGAAGCCCCAAACCCCCCATAATTATCCCACTGTCTGCCCTGGTTCACCCAAGGCCGAATAAAAGCTGAAGGACTGACCACACTAAGGACCATACACCAGAAGACAAACTAGACCGACGCAAAAATAGTATCAGCCCAATTGACATGGTTCCTCCTACTTATAGACGCCTGCATTGATGGGACCGAACAAAGACCCACAGACCCCCTCGACTACCATTTTGAATGGCCAAAAGCGCTTGCACCAGAGACTATCATGGTGAGAATGGCGAAAATGAGGGTAAAACGAATTACATACCAGTTATTCACTGCTGCGGAGTGTTGAAGCTTCGTTGGAGCCGACCTTCCACCTTCGCTGTGAATGGGGATTACCACTTTTCCACCACCAGAGCGTAACATTCAAACCTGCAATTGTTCGAGTCTTGAATGACTTCCTTTGCCATCACCCACCTCCTTATCTCCCAATTGCATGTCATAGGTCGGCCTGCCATCCTTGCCATGCATGTGGAAGGTGGTGGGCATGTACTTCGAGGCATCCACCGTTATGTTTGATGGCAGTGTCGTAGATCCGGTACGCACCCCGATCAGGGGTAGTTATTAATTTTTCATATTGACTATATCCTTAATAAAATTCTAAATTTTATTTTTTATTTTTTCCTTTATAACTTCTTATTTTATATAATTGTACCGAGATATATTTTTTTTCACTTAAGACATTTCCAAAACTAATACACAATTCAAACTAAAAAATAATTCAAGTTATATATAAAGTTTTATTCGTAGTTATTTTAAAAGGATTTCTCAAATTTATTTTATTTTTTAAATGATTTTTTTTATAGGATAAAATTATTTTAATTAAAAAATGATTACAATTTTATAAAAATTATATAAAATCTTTAAAAATATAATTTTTTATGAAAATATCTTATAGTTAACATTATTTTTTGTGAATTAAAAAATGTATTACCTTTTAAATAGTTAGCTACATGAAAACTAAGAACTTTGGATTGGTTGTTCCCAAGGGAAATCCAACCAAATCCAATATGAAAATACAAGCCAACCTGAGATTACAAAAAAACTGGGAAATTTGGATTGGTCGATCCCTATGCAATCTGACCAAAACCAAACTTAAAATACAAGTCAACTTGAAATTGACAATGTCAATACATTTACTACTATCCTGGTCATTGAGCCTAGGAAGGATCATGGGATTTCCAGAGGTCCTTTTTTCCTTTTTCTTACGAACACCAATCTATTTCGAGGAGTTGTCAGGAACAAATGTAGAGGAGACAATGGTTGCATTTCGTTGAGAAAATCCGTTATTGGGAGGTCTTCAATGTTGGTTTCTTCCATATTATTATTCAAGTGATCTGATTCATGGAAACATTTGTGCGCGCTCATTGACGAAGCCAAGATTATGATTTTGTCCCTTGCATATCCATTGGAGGGGTGGGCCTCAACGTTTCAGGGATGATATGGCATTACATGTGGATGAGCTGAGGTTGAAGGAATTGATTAGTTGTAGATTTTTTTTGTTGTTGCATGCTATCTTGCTTGTGAGCTAAATAATTCTTAGATCCTTTTTTTATATTTTGGGTCTTGCCATCCTCAAATCTTATTCTTGACATATTGGGGGGGAGAGCCTTTGAGAAGAAGGGAAGGCATTCTATAGATGATTAGGTTGTTGATAGATCCTACAACATAAAGTTTTGTTTTCATAGTCCACTTGCTATGAATAAACTAGGTTGTTCTAATTGTGGAGGATTTTGTTTCATCTCTGTCCCTTTGATTCATCAAGAATTTATAACCATATTTAGGAGCATAATTCCCAATCAGTGCATGTGCCTAGAAAAGAGAGTCTGGCCTGTCATAAATCCTTACATTGGATCTTCTCATCTCCCGGGTATAAATCCCCCATTCTATACCCTAATGTGGCTCCAGATGCAAATCAATTTATGATTTCAAGCCCTGAGTCCAAAAAGAAGTTGTCTCAGGTTTTGCAATCCGTGACAAGTAGTGATACCCCATTGAATGTAAGTGGTCCAAAATCCCCTAGAGAGAAAAAATTGTTGATTGTAGCCCACCCACGGGTCATTGGCTAAGAAAACCTTCTCCCCATTTCCAACTTGCCATGCCAGACCGTCTTCGACCAATTTAAAGGAGAGAATGGTGGCTTTCCATATCACAGACACATTTGAGATCTCTTTCCTAGGGTTGCAGATCCATTCCTCTAAAGGGATAGGATCAATATATTTACGTTTAACCACCGTAGTCCAGAGGTTATCCTAAAAAATGATCCTCCAATCAAATTTTGCTGCTAAAAACATGGCAAAAGTTTGAATCTCCTTGATCCTCCATCCTCCCCTCTCCTCCAACGTAGCAATTTTGTCCCATGCTACCTATGGAATCACTCGATCCTCCTTAGATCCAACCAAAAGGAAATGACTACAAATTTTTCTAACTTTTGTTAATATACATTTTGGGACCCAGGTGATCGCAATCCAGTAGACTGGGATGGTCACAAGCACCGATTTAATGAGAACTAGTTTGCCAAAACTGGACAACCATTTGAAATTCCATAAACTAATTCGTTTCTCAATATTTTCCAACAACCAATTCCAATCCAACTTTTTATATGAGTCAGGTTTTAAGAAGAAACCCATATATTTTAGGTTGTCCCCCATAGGAGTCAATTTGAAGGGAAGGGAGACCACAGTTCTATCAAGGTCCCACTTCGAAAGACCATCATAAGAAATGAAGGAAGGCACATTTCATCTGGTGAACTTCATTCCTAGAACCATTGTTGAACAAAATAATGTCATCCACAAAAAGTAAGTGGGATATGAAAATATTGGTAGCGAATTCAATACTTTTTAGGTCACCATTTTTCTTAGCGGAGTGCAGAATCTGGCTAAGTCGTTCTGCTGCTAATAAGAAAAGGAGAGGGGATAGAGGGCATCCTTGTCTTAGCCCTCTTTGGCTATGGAAAAAAGGAGAGGCAACCCCATTTATGAGAACAACAAAAGACACATTTTTTATACACCCCATAATCCAGTTTATAATACCACTGCAGAAGCTGAGATGAGTCAACAAAAGGCGTAGATATAGCCAACTGATCCTGTCACATGCTTTTGACAACCCAATTTTCATAATCAATTTTTAGATTTTTTCACACTGTGCATTGTTTCCTGGGCCACCCTAGTGGTTTCATGAATTTGTCTACCATCCAAAAAAACAAAATTTTCTTTAGAGATATTGCATGATAGTATAGGCTTCAGACGAATAGCAATAATTTTGTAAATACAGTTGCATGATAGTATAGGCTTCAGTCCTCTTATCCTTTCCTCTTCTCCTCAGATTCATAGTTGTAAGCATCTGGTCTTTCCATCTCTTCCAAAGCCTCCTCGTTGCTCTTCAATTCATAATCCTCCCTCAACCTTGTCTCTTTCGCCCATATAATAGTTTTAGATTTCAAAGATTTAATATTAGCCATAAAATCCTGAGCATGAGATAGGTTTTGTGACCAATCCATCGAAACCTAGGTTTCTTTTACCAGGACAATGAAACTTGGATCTTTAAGCCACCCCGGATTGAATTTGAAAGGAGACCCTGGTTTTTTGTTAGGGTCGGAGAACTCCATAAGGATATAGAAGTGGTCATATTCCCCCCAGTTCCCACCCATTGCCTACAACCAATGATGTTATTGACAAAGACCTATTTGACTAGAAAACGATCCAATATTTTAGCTACTCTGGCTTCACCCACACTCTTATTCCTCCAAGTAGGGACAAACTTTATAAGATTTAAGTCGATGAGGTCATTGTCTCGCGACCCCCATGGTTTAGACATTCTGAAGGAGAAATTTAGATCTCCACCCACCACCAGGTTCCCAGCCTTCATAAAATATTTTGCCAATAATTTATTCCATAAATGAACTCTCTCAAGAATAGGGCCATAGATGTTTATTAGGGTGAAAGAGGAACAAAGCTCAATGGAGTATACCTCCACTCCAAAAACCGACTTAGAGCTCCAGGAGCTTGTTAAATGAAATACACTGTCACGGAGACCTATGGCCAGACCACTTGATCTTCCTCTTGCATCCACTGTCACCACAGACCAGCGAGGCAATAGTTTCCCAAGGGAGACCAAAACATGAATTCCTATACCCATAGTTTCTTGGAGAAAAATGACATCAGGGTTATATAGTTTAAGAAGAGATTTTAGGGCTTGTTTTTTATGATTACTATAAAAACCTCTATAGTTATAGGACATAATAATAATTTAGAAACAAAAATAGGGGCCTCTGCTGCTCTAAGCGCCCCTTCTAAAGATAGCTGCTTTCCATCTATAATGTCTAATTTGGCTTTCAATTGAGCCTTAATACAGATTAGATTTCCTACCCCTGGATTTCCGAGGCCTGACATGGTCCGAAAGAATCCCCAACCCCCCTATAAGCTCATCAGGCAATGATTGTTTCCCCCTAGGATGAAGGTTATATGGATTTTTTTTTCAATCAAAAGAGCAGGGATGGATGTAATAATGTTGTCCAAGGCTAAAGAAAGGTTTGGAATACATGAAGACTCTATTAAAGGAGGTCTGGAAGGACTAGGATTTGGTAAAACATTTAACAAAAGAGGCTAGAGAAGAATGTAAAGAGGAGGGAGAGCGAGGGACAATACCAGCCTGATCGAATGCATTCTCTGCCAATCCAGGGGCTGACTATGATGGATCAAGATCAGGTGCATGCTCTGCCTGCCCATGTTCCTCCTGTGTTGAATATTGTTGCACCGCGTGTGGTGCCTCCTGTGTAATATCATGAGTCACTACCCCCTCTGCCACCTCCTGAACCCCAACCAGCTGCTCTTCCACCCCTTCCATATGAACCAACACATCATCATCCAAATTTCCCCTTGCCTCCTTCCTGGGCAAATCCTGCAACCTTCTCCTTCTTCTAAATCCCAAAGAATAGTCCCGAGCCAAGTGCCCCTATTTGTGGCAACGGTGACATCGGAAGGGAAGGTGTTCATAGTCTATAATTTGACAAAAGGATTTATCATCCCTCTGAATCTGCATTTCATCCACCAGACCATCTCTCGGATTAAAACTTACCAAAATCTGAGCAACAATATTATAATTTGTCTCTCGGAAATACATGTCTGCTTCCAAAAAGGTACCCAGTCAATTCCCCACAACCTGAAAAACATCTTCAATCCACAGGAATGGAGGGAAGGATGACAATCTGACCCAGACCGGGAAATCCTCCACCCTTTCCCTCTATGCATCAAACAAGGGTGACCATATCTTAAATAGAATGGGTAGGGAGTCGAATCCCCAATTGTGACTTAAAACCCATTCCACTGAATCCCTACAGGAGAAATGAATCGTGAACCAACCATTTTCCAGAGTTGTAACCTCTGGTTTGTTCCCTAGCATCTCACCCCACAAATTTTTAATCCATTCTGAGATGTACTGAGCATAAAATTTGTTGCCTCTAGATTTCCCACTAAGACATGTTCTAATGCTTCCATCGCTTCATCGACCCAAAGTTCCATTCCCAAAACCAAATTCGAATTGTCGGCTTTCTTCTTATATGTTTTACCTTTCTTCCTCTTTTTTCCCGCTTGACTGTCGTTTCCTTTCGGTCTACTACCGAATTTATCTCCTTGCTCCCAAGTCTCTTCTTCCTCTACTAACAAACCCACTCGCTCCTCATCCTCCTTTTCAGGAACTACCTGCACCTATTCCATAGGACTGCCCATTGCATTTAGTAAAGTAGGCCTCTCCATGAACGAAGGGGTTTCACCAAAGGCCTCCTCACCTTAGACATGGGGAAGGGTGACATATGAAACCCCCTTGAGCCCAAACAACGGATGGTTTGTCTCCACTGGTCCACAAAAACCCAGACCACCTACATCCCCATCCAAGGCACCGAGAAACTGTGGAACAACACATCCAGATAGAAGAGGGCTTCCATCCCTTGACTCAGCCCCAAACAATCTTCGATGAAGCCCCAATACCAATTCATTTGACCTCCGGCTACTAACCAGGTAGGCCTTCTAACCCTCTCTCCTCCTAAGGAAACTATATAAAACAATGTCCTCTAATCCCCCAGACAGATATACAGGTGTAGGAGTGCGGGGAGGAGAGTTGTAACTTACATTTTTCTCGGAGAAACCGATGTCCACTTGGAGCTCCCCAACAGTCATTGTACCAAAAACTACCAGTCTACTGGTGTCAACTGAGACCTCCATTAAAACTTTTCGTGATTCCATCTTTGGTGTGCCGAAACAGCCTTCCAAGAACTTCGCAGGACACATGTCTCCCATCATGACATCTGGAGTATGAGCTGGAGCCTTCATCTTTGTCAAATTTTGCTCTGTGAGCTCCAAACCCCAAATAGTTAGGATATCCTCAGCTGCTGGTTCCAAGTCAACAAACTCCATTGGCTTCCCCATACCTCTATCTCCCGGTTTGAAAACCCTGTAAGTGATGTGGATAATTCGTTATTTTTAGGATTAAGACCGCAACAATGTCAATAAATCCTTTCAAAAACAAAAAACTGAGAGATAATGATTTGAACAATAATAATAAAAAATGATACAACAATGGTGAATACATGTCCCTCCTTTGTTTTACCTTGTTCGTTTCCTAAAGAAACCCGAAAAACGAAGCAATGAACAATGTTGACAGTTGGTCGCATGTGCCTTCCACGTGGGTGGTCATCACCTGCCACTGTTTGTCGGTATTTGACCTTCGATGCATTCATGGACACCTAGAAAACCTTGACCAAGACGATTTCCGACCCTGGTTTTCCTTCAAGTCCATCAGAGGTGCTAGGGTTTCCCTCCCTTCACCGTCCATCATGGTCAATATTTGTAATGTTACTTAACATAGAAAATATAATATTTTATTTATTGTTCAAAGAGGGAAAGTAAACTATTTTTACCATATCTCCTTCATACATTTAATATTCACAACTAACTGAATCCTTCATACTTTTAATAGTCATTGTCTATAAGTGAGACTTTTTGAAAAGTTTTTCGGTTTATTTTTTGATTTAATTTTTCAAGAATCCGATAGGGATTCATTGAAATCACAAGTTTGACGTGTGAACTCTTCACAATTGAAGTGCCCCTTGTTGAAAAGTCAAGAAGAAATGTGTGTCTGATTTAATTTTCCCTTAATTAAATTGGACAATAAAATGTAATCTTATCTCATAATCACTTGTAATAGTTAACTGAGTGTGATAAACTCAATTAGCTCATGAATTTCGAGTTGAGGGTGGTTGGTGAGGCATGCAGAGTTATTCTATTAGTTATAGAGTCCAAGTTGCAATTAGTGCATTAGTTTAATGCATGAGAAATCGGTTAACTCAATTAATTGAGTTAAAATCAGTTTAACTAGTTGTAACTGTTTGTTGCACTAGTGAGAGGTCAAGTGAATTAAATCAGATTTAATTCACATGCAGTGATCTGTCAAGTGACTGATGATTTACTATTAATAGTTGCATGCATGTCAGTTCCAATGGACACCCAGTTCATGAGACAAAGGTTAAAGGGATGCTAACTATCAGTTGTATTATTAGTAGGTTGCCCACATGTAGTAAAACAACCATAGGATTTCCCATGAGCATTGTGCAGTTTTGGAAGGTTGAATTCCCTAAATAATAGGGATTGTATTCGACATGAATTGCGCAAGGCAGGTAGGCTGAGCAGAGGCTGAAAATTGGCTAAGTGTTGGTCGATTTTGTTCGGATCAGTGTGAGACAGTTGTGAGAGTGCAGGAGACTCTTGTGAGAAGAGTGCATTGTAATTGTTTCATGATTCCTTGGTGAATATACAATAGAATATAGAGGGGTTTTGAGCAGCAAGTTTTCCCTGGGAAAATATTTGTGTTGTGGTTTGATTTGTTTCTTTATTACTTGTTGTGATTTGCGATCGTGTTTATTTTTCGCAATTAATTTGTAGAAGGATTCAGTATCTTGCTTTAGCATATCGCATGATCGGATTGAATCCATTGATACACATATTGTTTGTATAATTTCTACATGGTATTAGAGCGCAAGAAATCACTATAGTGGAGAAGGAATTGAGTTTGTGCTGAATAGCATTCGAATTTGCAAAAAATATTCTTTGGTGCGACGAGCGGATCAAGATCAAGATGGGTTTCAATGGTTTGAGATTGGAATATGCACTCGAGGGTAGTTCCAATTATATTGCATGGAAAGACAGGATGGAGGCAGTTATGGAGGACAACGGTTTGAAAAAATTAATTGATAATGACATTCCCAAACTCGCAACAACAAATGCCACTCTTCTTGATGCTTGGAAAAAGAAGGTTGCAAAGGTGAGGATGATCTTATTGGAGGGAGTATGAGACCACATTGTCTCAAGTCTCCATGGAAAAGCGACTCCATATGCAATGTGGAAGGCTTTGACAGATTTGTTTTAGAGTAGCAGTGACCATAGGAAATTGGAACTAAAGGACAAACTGAGGAAAATCAAAATGGGGAAAGGCGACACTATTTCGAAATATTTAACCAAGTTTGTCCAATGTTGAGATGAGCTTGGGAGCGTCATAATTACTGTAGCGGATGATGACTTGGTGAGCCTAGATCTTCTAGGCCTTCCCAAGAGTTCGGATAGTTATCATGAATCTGTCAATGGGAGGGAGAAGTTGCCAGATTGGGGGTGACTTTGGTCAGATTTGGTGCAAGAAGAATTCAGGCGAAATACCAGGGATGAATCCTCATCTAAGAAAGATGATGAGGAAAATTGCGCCTTGGTTGGTAAGGCAAAGAAGGGGAAGGGAAATAAATCCTATTCCAAATATGAGATCGACAAAGAAGGCAAGAAGCGTGACATGTCCAGAGTGAAGTGTTTTCATGTCACGAGCATGGAAATTATGCTACTAATTGTCCACAGAAGAAGAAGAACAAAAAGGCTTCAGGATTTGCAGCTGGTGAGGCTTTGGCCTCGTAATTTGAGTTGGACTTCTCGCTCATCGCATGCATGGTGTCATGGGATCAGTGTGGTACTTGGATAGTGGTGCGTCTTTCCACATGAATGGAGACAAATAATTTTTCAGTATCTTGGAGGAGAAGGACCTCCAAATGCATATCGAAATGGGTGATGACATGAGGTATAGCGCTACGGAGATTGGTATAGTTACCTTCCAGAGACAGTCAGGTAAACCCTTCTTATTAAAAAATGTAACGCATGTACCAAGCTTGAAAAAGAATTTAGTTTTAGTTGCAATGTTGGGGGATAGAGGTTATGGTGTGGTTTTTAGTGAAGGGAAAGCATTCATTCGACACAAAGCCACAGGACAAGCCGAGAAGATTGGGATTCATGTGAAGAATATCTACAAACTTGGTGTAGATGGTTGCACAACATTGATGGGTAAGGCAGATAAAGTGGTGAGTCGGGATGAGGGTGAGTTATGGCATAAGAGATTGGGCCATCTACACCACAGTGCCTTGAAGGTCATGTAATAGATTTCTACAGGGCTTCCAAAGGGTACTCTTGTGCAAATAGACACATGCAAGGGATGTACCATGGGGAAGTATGCAAAAGCCACTTTTCACGAGAAGGAGAACCGAGCAGCGAGAATCCTTGAGAGAGTTCACTCAGACGTGTGTGGATCATTCTCTACAGCTTCGACAACAAAGCATAGGTATTATGTGATATTTATTGGTGGTTTTTCTAGAAAGTGTTGGATCTACATCATGCATAAGAAAGATCAGACGTTCTCAAAATTTTGTGAGTTCAAAGCACTGGTTGAGAAAGACACGGGGAAGCATGTGAAGGATCTTAGGAGTGACAATGGTGGTGAGTACATCTCTAATGAATTCAAGAACTTCTGTAGCAAAGAAGGAATTCAAAGAGAGTTGATTGCGCCTCATAACCCACAACAGAATGGGGTTGCAAAAAGAAAGAACAAAACAATTATGGGTGCGACACGAGCGATGTTGCATGATCAGGGCCTATCGTTGCATCTATGGGCGGAAGCATGCAACACATCGGTATTTGTGCAAAACCGTAGTCCTCATCGGATACTTGGCATGAGTACACTAGAGGAGGCTTTTTTTCTGGTAAGAAACCTGATGTTTCATATTTTAGATTTTTTGGCTCATTTGTCTATTGCCATGTGACCAAACATTCTAGGAAGAAGCTAGAACCAATAACTGATATTGGGATATTTGTGGGGTACATTGATACTCCCCACAACTATCGGGTGTATTTGCCAAACAACAGGATAACTATTGTGAGACGAGATATAAAATTTGATGAGGAGAAATCCATGCAATTTTCCCTTGAGAGGGAGCTTGATTTGCATGCAGATGAGGAACTCTTGGTTCCGAAGGATGAACCTCGAGATGTGGAGCAGCCACATGCAGAGGATCATGGAGTGGCAGAAAACACTCATCTAGAGCCATCCACCGGACATGGTAGAAAGCACACCACGGAAGCTGATAGTTCGAGACTTGATGCGACAGATAATGTAGGAGCACCTACTTCACTGCGTAGACAGAGATAGTCTCCAGACAAGTTTACTGGATACATGACTCTTATGAGCAAGTATATTGTGACAGAACCATCCTCTTTTGAGGAAGCAGTGCAACAACCAATTTGGGTTGACGCCATGGTTGAGGAGTATGACTCCATTGTCAAGAGCAATGCATGGGAAGTTGTCCCAAGACCAGTTGGAAAATCAGTGGTTGGATCTAGATGGATCTATAAGGTGAAGCAGGCGGCATATGGGAGTGTGGAGAAGTACAAGGCTAAATTTGTAGCTCGAGGATTCTCACAAGTTGAGGGGATTGACCATGAGGATAATTTTGCACCAGTTGTGAGGTACTCATCGATTAGATCTATCCTTGCACTCTCAGTGCAAATGCGGTGGCAGATACATCAGATGGATGTGAAGACTGCATTTCTCAATGGATTTATTGAGGAAGAAGTGTACATAGAGCAACCAGAAGGTTTTGATACCTTTGACAGTGAGTCGCATGTGTCAAACTCAAGAGAGCACTGTATGGGCTGAAGCAAGCACCTCGTGCTTGTTACACTAGAATTGACAATTATTTCACTGGGTTGGGCTTCACGAAGAGTGAAGCGGATGCGAACCTGTACCAGATTGTGGTTGATGGTAAGCTCTTGATTATCGTACTTTATGTTGATGATATAATTTTGACAGGTGATGAGCAGCTCATAGTTTCTTGCAAGGAGGATCTTTCAAGAGAGTTTGAGAAGAAGGACATGGGACTCCTTGACTATTTCCTTGGTTTGGAAATATGGCAGCGGGATGGTGAGCTATTTGTTTCTCAAGGCAAGTATGCCAAAGAGATTCTGAGTAAGTTTCACATGGATAGCTGTAAACCCATGGAGACTCCTCTTGCAGAGAACTAAAGGAAGGAGGATGCTACTTCAAGTGAGGTAGTGGATGCAACTGTTTACAGGAAACTTGTGGGTTCACTAATGTACTTGGTGAACACCAGACCAGACATTTGCTATGCAGTTAACCAATTGAATCAAACTATGTTTAAACCGACCAAGCTCTTTTGGAAGGCGGGGAAGCATGTCTTGAGATATCTCAGGGGCACTACAGAGTATGGATTATGGTACAGACGTACAGAGGGAGTGAAGCTTCAAGGCTTCACCGATGCAGATTGGGCTGGCAGTCCATTAGAAAAAAAGAGCACATTAGGAGGGATCTTCAACATAGGATCGAAAACAATTTCTTGGTATTGCAGGAAGTAAATATCTGTGGCACTCAGTTCAGTCGAGGCAGAGTACATGGCAGCAAGTCAGGCTGCATGTGAGGCCATCTGGATGAGGAAGTTTATGGTTGGTTTGTTTGGTCATCACATGGATCCGACGGTGATACATTGTGATAACCAGAGTTGCATTAAACTCTCGGTTAATCCAATATTCCATGATACGTTCAAGCACATAGACATCTGGTGCCACCATCTCAGAGATTGTGTTCAAAGGCGCATTATGTTACTTCAGTACATTCCCACGGAATATTAGGATGCAAATATTCTGAAGAAGGTTCTCGCCAGGAGAAAATTAAAATACCATAGAGGCAGGATCAGGGTAGCTGATAATCCCTTTCTTGTTGAGAGGGAGTGTTGAAAAGTCAACAAGAAATGTGTGTCTAATTTAATTTTCCCTTAATTAATTTGGACAATAAAATGTAATCTTATCTCATAATCACTTGTAATAGTTAACTGAGTGTGATAAACTCAGTTTTCTCATGAATTTCGAGTTGAGGGTGGTTGGTGAGGCATGTAGAGTGATTCTATTAGTTATTGAGTCCAAGTTGCAATTAGTGCATTAGTTTAACGCATGAGAAATCAATTAACTCAATTAATTGAGTTAAAATCAATTTAACTAGTTGTAACTGTTTGTTGCACTAGTGAGAGGTCAAGTGAATTAAATTAGATTTAATTCACATGTAGTGATCTGTCAAGTGACTGATGATTTACTATTAATAGCTGCATGCATGTCAGTTCTAGTGGAGACCCATTTGAGACAAAGGTTAAAGAGATGTTAACTATCAGTTGTATTATTAGTAGGTTGCCTGCATGAAGTAAAACAACCATAGGATTTCCCATGAGCATTACATAGTTTTGGAAGGTTGAATTCCCTAAAGAATAGGGATTGCATTCCACATGAATTGCGCAAGCAAGGCAGGCTGAGTAGAGGCTGAAAATTGGCTAAGTGTTGGTCGATTTTGTTCGAATCAATGTGAGACAGTTGTGAAAGTTGAGGAGGCTCTTGTGAGAAGAGTGCATTGTAATTGATTCGTGATTCCTTGATGAATATACAATAGAAGATAGAGGGGTTTTGAGCAGCAAGCTTTCCCCGGGAAAATATTTGTGTTATGGTTTGATTTGCTTCTTTCTTTACTTGTTGTGATTGGCGATCGTGTTTATTTTCCGCAATTAATTTGTAGAAGGATTTAGTATCTTGCTTTAACATGTCACATGATCGGATTGAATCCATTGATATACATATTGCTTGTATAATTTCTACACCCCTGGGGTTTTTGAGGGTGCTAAATCCATATCTGTAGTCAAAAAATAGTTTAAGCAACATAAATCAAGATTTCACCACAATTTTTTTTGTCAAATTCTGGCCAGAAATCTGTCGGAAACTCCAAAAAGTCTCACATATAGACAACTCCCTTTTAATATTCAAAACCAACTTAATGAGCACGTGGGATTATTGATGTTGCATAATACTTTATTTAAAACTAACCAAATACATATATTCATTTATGTTTTTTCTATAACCAACATTTACTTTTTATTTAGAGTATATTTTATTTTTATTTTAAAAGTGACTCCTGTCGAATTGAGGTTGAGCATGAAATATATAATAATCCTCCTCATACTAGGTTGTAGAATGTGCTTTTGGGCACAAGGAATTACACATCTCCCCCACATTGGGTTGTAGAATATGTGTCTTTGGGCACAAGGAATTACACATCTCCCTCATACTGTGCTGCAGAATGTGCCTTTGGGCACAAGGAATTACACCTCCCTCATATTGAACTATGGAAAGCACCTCTAAGCGCAAGAACAATATCATCATTCAATCAAAACCTCTTAATTTAATATTAATAAAAATAACATCATTAGTGTTAAGGGGCTCAATGGTCTAAGAGCATGTGTTTCCTCCTAGGAGGTCACAAGTTAGAGGGGTAGAGTATATATGCATTCGTAGACTTAGTAGTTGAATAGCTACCCAAAAATAGATCTCCTATCCCACAAACAAAAAAATCTCATACACCAACTAATTTGATATCTAACTTAACAATAATCTTAAAATCAAATTATTATTATTATTATTTTTTAAAAATTCAAGTAGGGTTAATAAATATAACAACATCATTATTCTAAAACGCCCTACCAATTTAATGTTGAAGAATAATTAAAACAATATCATTCCTTAAAAAAACGAGAAACTTCCACTCTTAAAATTACATTTAAAGATCCTTACCCAATTTCAGTGTGTCCCATTACGTCCAAATAAAATAATTTTTTATTCAATCAAATATTGTTTGCCAAATAATTTCACCATTTCATAATTTTCGTTTTCAAGAAATTTTAGTTTCACCCGACTGTAACGAGTGACGTAAGAGGCGTTTCTGGCAATCGAGGAAGCCCAATTTGAAATACCGTAATTCCGCCCCCCGCCCTTGCGCTAAATCCTTACAGACCCCCACGTTAAATCTTTACAGACCCCACTGACTTCCCTCCGTCCTTGATTTGAACTGCTGGTGTAACTGTATATATTTGCTTTTCATTTTATGTATTGGAGGTACCCACATAAATTCCAGTGAGAAAAATGCGGGAAAAGCATTCTGTGTATTTGATTGCTACAGGGGCCATACTGGGCTCATGTGTAACGGTTGCACTAATCAAGTTATTTTCAAGGTCAGTTTTGCATTTTCCCCCGACGGTTTAAAGGGAAATATTTTACTTCGTATTTATGTTCATATATAGTTTGCTTTGGGGTTTAACAACCCATTAATGTTCCCATAAATGTTTTTTGATTCGAATTTAATTCATTGACTTTCATAGAATTTACTCAGGAAGAGGGTTTAGTCAAAAGCTTGCAGGATTCGATATTGTCATACCTGCATTTTGAATGTTCATGGTGTGTGCTCGTCTCAGTGCCCTCTGACAACGCACCTATGTTATAAGCTTAAAAAACCCAAAACAGAAGACATGAATGCTTTTATTATTTAATCTAGCTTTTGTGTCAACTGGACATGTGAAAATTGCAACTTCAACAAAATGGTGAAACGCTGAAACTGTTTTTCACGTAATCCTAAAAGATTAGAAAATAATCAGAGCTTGCTTAACTCGGCACTTGAATGCCGTCAGAGCTCACTTTATAGATGCAGAAGTTCTCGCATGAAATTCGTCTTCCATATTCTCAGTCTCACTCTAAGAAACTCAAAAGAAAGCAGTAAATGCCAGAAAAGGAAGGATAAAATCCTTGAATTGCACAGGCAAGATTCTAAACTGGTTGTCAATTTTACATTTGATTTAATATTGCATTAAATTTTTGTACATAGAATCATAAGTTGGGCGATTCTGGTATGTTACAAATAGCACGCCGATATTTTCATCTGCAGATCATTTTTGTAGGTGAGGTTTTGGATTGATAAGCCTGAGCCTGCATCATCTCTGACAATCTGTAACTTGCTGACCCCCTTTTCTTTTTTGATCCCTTCGGCAGTCTGCAGTAATCATTTGAACCAATGTCCTCCTGGTGACGACAAATAAATTTTTAAGCTGCTAGCTATTTAGTTTACTGCTAAATTCAATCTCTGTAGTTTTTCGTTTCCTTGTGTCACACAGCTATTCTGTTTTATTTTTTCTACCTTTTTTTTTCAAGAAGAAAGTCATATATTGATATTTCAAATAGAAATCAAATATACATATAGTTGTGCTTTACAAGCACTCCAAAAAAGCCGAAACCTTGGCTTTCACTTCATAAAAATCAGCAAATCCATCTACTTCATTACATTCTAAATTTTCATCATGTGGGATTCGAAGCTCCAAAGCATTGGTTTATGCATAGTTCCACCAAGTTTCCGGGACATGGGGACGGGAGAGCGGGGAAACGCAAAAGCGGCCTGTGCAAAAGCTCCCTGCCAATTTTTAGGAAACGTGGGGGATGTCGGGGTCTTTAACACAAGGTACCCTGACAAAAATAGTGAAATACTAAAAAATTATAAATTGTCAGGCCATGAGGTAACTCCACAAATAAACCGTGTGATTTGATTGAGGGTGCTCATGAATATATACACGGAGGTGAGACTGTTGGGATTCATTTCCCAATGTCTTTTAGATTTCCTTATTTCCTATTTTACACTAATATACAATTTTGTCCAATCCCGTAGGGTTAGGTGTCAACATTCCCCCCTTAATTTGAAGGGACGTTGGTGAGTCCAAGCATCATTCTGAATTTCTCAAACTTTTCTCTTCCAAGCGCTTTGGTGAAGATGTGTGCAGTCTGCTCATTTGTGGAACAATGACATAGATGGATAGTTTTGGCCTCAACATGATGTCGAATCAGATGGTATTTTGTATTGACGTGCTTTGTTCGATCATGGAACTTTGGGTTCTTGGCCAAATTTATTGCAGAAGTGTTGTCGATCATGAGTGGAGTTGAATGCATTTGTTTCATCTGCAAATCTTCTAGGATTTTCTTGAGCCACACAATTTCCTTTGTTGCTTCAGCTGCTGCCACATATTCTGCCTCAGTTGTGGAATCTGTTGGAATTCACTGTTTGCGTGATCTCCAGGAGACAACTCTTGATCCAGGATTCATAGTATAACCTGAAGTAGATACCCCAGTTTATTTGTCTCCATCAAAGTCTAAATCAGAGTATCCAATCAAGCTGAAGTTGCCCACGTGTGTATATTTGAGTCTAAAGTCTTGAGTCCCTTTCAAGTACTTTAGAACTCTTTTTGCAGCAGACCATTGTCCTTCACAAGGTTTTTGCTTAAACTTGGAGAGGATTCCAACAACAAATGAGATGTTTGGTCTGGTAGTAGTCAGGTAGATGAGACTTCCTACAAGCTGTCTATACTTCGTTGCATCTTCAAATTATTTCCCTTCAATGGATGTGAGCTTCAAGTTTTGTTCCATTGGAGTGGTTAAAGGATTGCATTCAACCATGCCAAACTTGTTCAATAGATCTCCAATGTACTTCTTCTGAGAAAGGAATATAAATTTAGGATGTCGAGTTACTTCAATACCAAGATACTAGTGAACATAGCCCAAATCAGTCATTTCAAAACCTTTCTTCAATTCCTTCTTTATGGATGCAATATAACTCTCATTGTTCCCTGTCATCAAAAGATCATCTACATACATTGCAAGATATACAACTGTTTTTCCAACTTTCTTAACAAACAAAGTTGCATCATCAAGATCAAAATGTTTGAAGTTAAGTTTCAGAAGATGCTCAATTAATTTCTCATACCAGACTCGCGATGCTTGCTTGAGGCCATGCAAGGATTTTATAAGCTTGCATACTTTGTGTTCTTGGCCCTTCACAACAAATCCTTTTGGCTGGGACATAAAAAGCTTCTCCTTTAGATCTCCATTCAAAAAGGCAGTTTTTACATCCATCTGATGGACTTTCCAACCCTTTTGAGCTGCTAAGGTCAAGAGTGTCCGGATGGTGGCCCATTTTTCTGTGGGGGCAAAAGTTTCCTCATAATCGACCCCTTCTTTTTGTGCAAAACCTTTTGCCACAAGCCTTGCTTTGTGCTTGTCAAGTGAGCCATCCGCTTTGTACTTGTTCTTGTAGACCCACTTGCAGCTAATTGGTTTGGTTCCCAATGGAGGATCAACCAGCTTCCAAGTGCCATTCTTTATCAAGGCATCATACTCCTTTTGCATCGCTTCATTCCATTCATCATGAGATGCAACTTCTTTGAAGGAAATTGGTTCAAGATCTGTAGACAAATTCAATTCACAATTATAAGCAACATCCATATCAATAGGTGAATCAAAATCATCTACTTCACCTCCATTTTTCCTGGTGGAACTTCTTGTTCTTGTCTTTCCAACCTCATAAGGACGAACATTTTCCAGTGTCTTTGTCAGCCATTTTGGGGGTCCTTTTTGAGATGGCCCAGGCTGCTCATTTAACTGAGTTGAGATTGAATCAAGATTCAGTCTCCCAATTCTGTCAATCACATCATTCAAGGTGTCATCCGTGGTTGGTTCTTCATGTGGGGAAGAGAGTGCTTCGGGAGATGATTCCACATATTGATTCAGTATAGGAATCCCCCCTTCAAGATGTGGAATCTGATTATCAAATTCTTGAAATGACTTTGCATGTGTGAATCTATCCAAGCGATCAAGTTGCCGCTCAACAACATCGTTAGTCTTGGAGGATTCAAGGAATATGACATCTCTAGATACTACAAACTTCTTATTGACTTCATCATAGAGACGATATCCTTTGGAGGTATTGGAATACCCCAAGAAGATACATTTTCGACTTCTAGCACCAAGTTTATTTCTTTGTACCTTAGGTATCAAAGCATAACAGGTGGAACCAAAGACCTTGAAATGCTTTACCGAAGGAATGTGGCCATGCCACATCTCATAAGGAGTTTTATTTCTGATTGTATTAGAAGGATACCTATTCTTTATGTATACAACACATAGGACTGCATCAATGCAAAACATCAATTTTATATTATTGAAAAACATCATGGAGCGAACCATATTTAAAATTGCCCTGTTCATTCTTTCAGCTGCACCGTTCTGTTGGGGATTATAGGGCACAATTGTTTGATGTTTGATCCCATGTTGGCGAAGATAGTTTTCAAATTCGTTTGAAGTGTATTCTTTTCCATTATCAGTGCGCAAAGAGCCAATATGAGTTTGTGCATCATTTTCAATCCATGCATAAAAATTCTTGAATGTTTGAAAAGCATCAGATTTGTTCTTCAATAAGTAAACCCAACACATTTTGGTGTAATCATCAATAAATGTCATCATATATTTATTTCCATTTGGAGAAGCAACAAGCATGGGGCCACATAAATCTGAATGAATAAGCTCAAGTTTTCTATGTGCTCTGGAATGTGAATCATGAAAGAACTGTTTGCTATCCTTTCCTAAAATACAAGCATCACATTGCTTAAGTTTCCTAGGAATTGTAGCCAATCCAATAAAACCAATTTTCTTCAACAATCAAAGGCTGTCATAGTTTAAGAGTCCAAATCTAGCATGCCATAAAAGACTTGATGAGAATGTACCTTCATCATAATGAGAACTGAATGCAAAGTTTTGTGCATGAGCAGAGGTACCTTGCAACTTTAGGAGTCTTCCTTCTTCTATTCTTTTCATGACAAGTAAGCGATCTGATGCTTTTCTGACCCCAACCTTGCCATCAAACATGTGAATTGAGTGTCCTTGCTGGTGGATGTGGACCAAGGACAACAAGTTTCTCCTCAACTCAGGGAGGTATAGAACCTCATGTAGATGATGGTTTGGAAGACCAGGAAACGTAAGCCTGATTGTGCCAAGCCCTGATGGCTTGAGTTTAGGTTTGTCTGCAAATTATACTGCTCCATCAACCTTGTCAGTAAATTCTTCAAAAAAATATTTTCTAAAAGTCATGTGACATGTTGCTCCTGAATCTTGCAATCAATCATTTCTCCAAGAAGGAAGCGAAGCATCAAACAAGTCTTCAGTTACTCCAATGTTACAATGTGCTACAACATAATGAGCGGATTTAGGTGCTTTACCTTTGTCTCTGTCATGAGTTTTACCTTTTTCTTGATTTCTTTGCTGCTCAATTCTGTCTCAAGGCAACTTACATGTAGATGCATCATGCCAATCTTTATTGCAGCGTATGCAATGAAGATCAAAATTTTCACTTTGAGGTTGTCTGCCCCCCCTTCCTCTGAAATTTCTTCTTCCTCTTCCTCTTTGGCCACCTCTTCCTCTGGAAGAATCTTGAGCATAATTCTTCTCTTTATGTGCGAAACATACAGCTTCTTCAAAAGACAGAGGGGCTGTCTTCTTTCCAAAAGCCTTCTCTCTTTTTGCAAACTTTTTCTCAAGGGAATCAAACATGATCTTCATGAGGTTTCCACTTGCTTGCAATGACTCAAGGTAATGTGAGTAAGTGGGACACAATGCCTTAACATAAGCTATGAGAGGTATGTCTACTTCTACACCAGTAGTTTTAATGTCATGCATGATAGATCTTACTTCTGATGCTAAAGCAAGAGGGTCATCGCTTTTCAATTCAAGGCTGAAAATCTTAATCATTAATTGAACAATTTCAAGTTCTGAATGTGAGTCATAAATTTCTTTTTATTTCCTCAAGGCTTCATAGGCATTTGAAAATGGTGTAATATGGCGACTCACCTCTTCATTTACAGAAGTTGCAATCAAGGCATAAGCCTTGCAATTCTTGTTTTCCCAAATGGCGATCTCCTTGTCTGAGGTGGGCTTTGTCGGTGGATTGTCTCTTCTCCTTCACAAATTCCTCTCCACAACTCATAAAAATGAGAGTGTGCTTGATTTTCCGAGACCACTCAGGATAGTTCTCCTTGCTAGAGAGAACTACTCCCACAATAGATATGAGAGATGCATTGTAAATATGTACTTTAAAAGAATGTAGTCTGTTGGAAAAAGACTCGATTTTGGTGCAAAAACTCAATTCTGGTGTAAAAAATTTACTTTGCTGCAAAAAACTCAATTTTGGTGTAAGAAATGCACTTTGCTGTAAAAAATCAATTTTGGTAATTTTTTTTGTTGTAAAAAAATATTTTTTTTTAGCAGAGGGGAGGTGGGACTTGGGGGAGGTTAGACCTCGGGAAGGTCGGACCTAGGGAGGTGGAATAGGGCGAGGTGAGGGCAGAGGGAGGGCAAAGGGAGAAGGGCAGAGGAGGGAGCGGGGGGAGATGGGAGGAGGGAGCGGAGGGAGGGGAGCCCGCAGAGGGGAGTGGGGGAGAGCGGGAGGTAGGAGGGAGGGGAGCTCGTTGAGGGGAGCGGGGGCGGTGGAAGGAAGGAGGGAAGCGTGGAGAAGCGGGGAGCTGTGGGAGGTAGCAGCGTCGGGAGGAGTGGGGAGCTGTGGGAGGTAGTAGCTGCGTGGGGTAGCTGTGAGCCCGTAGGCGCTGTGAGAGGGGAGGAGCTCGAAGGAAGGGCTGTGCGCTGTGTGGAGGAGGGCTGCGCGCTGTGGGATTGTGGAGGAGCCGGAGCGAGGGAGCTGGCGAGAGTTGCTGTGAGCCCCGAAACAGTTTTGAATGTAGGGGAGCACTGTTGGAACGCAGGCCAGGAGGGCCGAAAAATAGACTTTGAACGTAGCAAAATAAAAACAAACTTTCAAACAGTTTTGAACGCAACAAAACAATGCACAGTATTTGCAGGAATATGACAAAGGTAGCAGTCTGCAAAAAATGCAGAACAGAGACAGTTTTGCAGAATGGAGGGAGTTACAAGGGCAGGGAGGCCAAAAAAAGAGTTGGCTCTGATACCATGTCAGGCTAGGAGGTAACTCCCCAAATGAACCGTGCGATTTGATTGAGGGTGCTCTTGAATATATACATGGAGGTGAGACTGTTGGGATTCATTTCCCAATGTCTCTTAGACTTCCTTATTTCCTATTTGACACTAATGTACAATCTTGCCCAATCCCTTACGATTAGGTGTCAACATTAATATATCATTGAAATTTTATATTATAACCGTCTTTATCATTATATAACACTTACATCATCAAGGATAAATTGATGAATCATATAACTGAAACAAATTTAAAACGAAAAGCATGATACAATCATACATGTAACTGTAACATTGTACAATGAAAATAAAAGTTTAAACCATTTTGAAGTTCCAACTGTGAATACTGAATATTGAAATAAAAGTCAAGTATGATACATCAAGATTCAAATTTTTAGAGTCAAGTCTAATATATCATATATCAAGATTCAAAACAAACTAAAGTCTTCAACTGAAGTCCGAAACAGAAAAGCAAATAACATAAGAACATATCAAATGACAAATGAGCATAATTTCTCAAGGTAATGCCCCGCTAGTCTTTGCATCCAGCTGCTGCTTGAATAAATCAGGATCAACCATGTCACCATCTGAATCAAAATCACTTGCATTCTCAAACATGCTAAGTGGCAAAGCAACCAACCCTATCTGTCTCATCAAGTCCCTCCTCCATATCTACCTATGCATAATCCTCTGGATCAACATCCCATTGTGTTGCTGGTCCCTTCAAATATGAAATAACCAAAAAAACCCTTGCCCCCCCATCCATTCATAATATATTTATAATATTTTATAAAAAAATTTAGGGATTTTTTTTTTTTTTTGTTCTCTAAATGATTTGATCTCAA
Organism: Pinus albicaulis; assembly: GCA_034641835.2. Taxonomy (NCBI): domain Eukaryota; kingdom Viridiplantae; phylum Streptophyta; class Pinopsida; order Pinales; family Pinaceae; genus Pinus; species Pinus albicaulis. The sequence goes on from CM076577.1 coordinate 598,562,228, forward strand.
ATTCTTTTGGAAATGCAGGAAATGTTTCCTCCGTCCCTCCTTTGAGTTTCCTCGTGTTTTCGTATTTTGGGGACGTGGGGAAACGTCCCCCAAACATCCCCACGTCCCCAGATCACAAGAAGTGCGGGGATGCGTCCCCCTGGAACACTGGGATTATGCTGTAGTTTTCATATAAAAGTCACTTTGGAGAATGTCAGGTGAGAGCATGGTTGTTAGTTTGATTATTGCTTATACCTCAGAGCAAGGACTGCAATTGGAAAATGTAGTCATTGGAGTGGCACCTTTTTGAGAGGTGGTTCTTCTGCCATTCAACCAACATCAATGCCTCCTTTTGGCTATAAAGATAAAGTGGGCAAGACGAAATAACTTTTACTTGTAAGACGTTCCACTGCAAGCAAGCAAAATTATAGGTGATTTATGTCCAATGCAGAAATATTATATATCAGCATCTAAGAGAGAGGAAAATCTCATTCCACATGCTTTCAGATTACATCTAAAGATCTTTTGTATAACATCGAAAGGGATTAGAGAAAAGAGCATATCAACTACATGCAATGACTTCAATTCGTAACTTTTTTCTTTTTGATTTGACGATATCATAAATATTACAAGCATTTTATAATTGTCAACATTTTTCCACACAAATACAGAGAAACAAAACTCTATGCTCGTTAAAGGGCTATTTCAATGTGACCCAGGGTACATAAGCTTAGACATGCACAAAATAATTAAGATCCCTCCTGCACCACAGATTAATGTCGATAGACAAAATCAAGAATGGTGATCTGATATCCCTTTGAAACAAAATTCTCATTATTCAAAGCAGCAAAATGCATTCGCTGCTTATTTTCCGTTTCTCAAAATAAATAACATATAGCAATAAACTAAGCAAATGATACTGTAATATACCAAATTATAAATTTGTTGGATATTACTTCATAATTTGCACAGTCAATTTGGCAAACAATTTATGCAGATTGAACCATAAAATCAACGACAAAGACTGGAAAAATATATTCTACAATTGGAGAACAAACACGATAAACATGCAAGGAATCTCAGCCTTGTTTTATTAATATGGAATATGAAATAGTATGCTAATACAAAATACTGGAGATGGCTGAGGTGATGCTCTCGAAAGATCAACAATAATGTTGCAGCGGGCCTCCAAAAGAAACTGATATGCTGAAAGCACCTGTGAATTGTGAATGAATCCACCAAGGGGAGAGATGGGTTCTCGCCCACTCTCATTGAATCACTCGAGGGTTTTCGTCCTGGGGCTACCAAAGCAGAGAACTAAATTCTCCAATCTACTCCAAAGACAAATCCTCAAACCAAGATGTCCTCAAATGATCTCCTCCTTCTCCTTTTAAAGACTCAATAGATAGATCTCCAATCTTCTAGAAGTGTTTTATTTTATTATTTTATTATCATTCTAGAAGCTCCTCCTTGATTTTGTCTTAAGTGACTTTTTAATTTATTTAAGTCACTTTCAGCCTTTTCCCTTTAATTAATATTTTCCATTTTTAATTAAGTGATTAATTAAAGTCACTTTTAATCTGAGAAATGGTAAATAAAATTGCCCACCATATTTTCTCTGGCCACTGGAAGTCACTTTTTAGCATCTCATCCTGTAGATCTTCTTGTTTTGGTTCCAATGAGCTATTACACTAAGGTGTTTTGTCAAATATTCCTCCCAGAATGCCACCTTAAGCGTAATTAATTAAGTTATGCTCAATAATAACCTTGTTTTACGGGAATTATCAGAAAGCAACGAAACAAAAAAAAAATCTGTGCAGAACTGCTCCTGATGATGAATATGCCAAGCAAATGCTGTCGGATCACATTAAAATCGCTCAAAACCCCTCCGAGACCCCTGATGATGTATTCCTTGTAGAAAATCCATGAAATTCTACAACTGCTAATATGAACAATTTGAAAACTAGTTTCTTTTCATATAGACACAAAATTTCTCTACTTATTTTGCAGCGAAATAGGAACAAAAATAAATACACAATAACACAATTCAACAACACAGATTTTCTAGGGAACCCAACTGGGAAAACCCTCTGTTTGCTTGAGAATTTTATTGATAGGAAATTTAGAGCAATGGATCCCTTAAATACAACTTTGTCTCAATAGAAACCAATCTTATTTCTCTGCTAAAAATAAGCTTGAAAGACCTGCAAGTAACCTTGATCTTGCTCCCTGAATTATTGTGCACTTTTGAAGGCCTATTACTCTGCTCGAAAATTCCTATTTTCTAGCGCAATAGGTGCTCCTATTAAATAGGGATGCTCCATATTTCCTAGCGCATTCCCTGCAAGAATTCATCTCCTTCAATAATTCGCACAAGCTCCTCTTGGCAACCTTTCTCTTACAAGCTCACACACAAATTAGTGCATACAATTATATTTACAATTGTGCATTCACTTCTCCTTTTAAGCTTTTCGAATAGGCTAAATTTGGCAAGTCTTTATTTTAGGAAATCAAACTGTTGGTTGAAGAGTTAACAAAGGCTATCAAGCTATTGTAACTCATCCTGCCTTAATTTAGAAGTTAAGGCTCTCTTAGCTCGTCCTTTCCTAAATTAACTCGTACTAGAAGACAACAACTGAGCCTTCCACATCTGTACTAGTCAAATTGCTTCATGCACACATCCTAACTTTTAGAAATTCACCCTAAATTTTAGCAACTCGTCCTAATTTTAAGGAAGTAGCTCCTAACTTATAGGAACTTGTGCATGCTAAGGAAAAACTGCTTCTGGTCTCTTTGACTAAGGCACAAGTCAAAGAAAAACCTTTCTTGTTACTATTTTGATTTTCAACACTCCCTCTTAGCGAGGAAGGTGCTTCTGGAAGAACCTCGCCCACCTGGATCTGTCTCCGATACTACCACGTTCTCCGCTGCTGCAGCTGCTCCCTTTGAACTAGAAGATTTCCTTGCTTTCTGCTGTGGAACCTGATCTGAAGACCTGTTCTTTCCCACCATGTTCTGCGAGTCCATCACTTTAGTCATAAGTGCCATGTACCCTGTGTACCTCTGTGGCTGCTTCCTCTGGTTGGAAGTGATATTGGAAGGTTCAACTCTCTTCTGATCTCTTGTCAATAAATCCTCTGCCCAATTGGCTCGAACTCTCCCTATACTGGGAGTCTCTGACTGAGTAGTACCCTCCACTCGCCCTGGGCTATGCTCCTCATCGTACTATTGGTCAGCCCAACTGCCAACTAGCTTTGACTCAAACTGAGATACTCGCTGAGGCTCCATCCCTATGTTGTAAATGTGGAGGGCTGTAGGTTCACATATAACAGTAGTTCTTAACCCAACCAGATCAACAAATCTTCCACACTGAAATCTCTATTATATTCGGACTGTAATCTCCGAGTATGTCCGTAATGCTTGCTTGGAGATTACCGCATAACACTTCAGTCCTGTACCTCGCAGTTAATCTCAGAAATTGTCTGCTGTTCCTTATTTGCGTTATTATCTCAGATATCTGTTCCTGTATTATATTCACATTTTCTCCTCTGTTATATCCGCAATGCATATATATATATACTATGTCTCTGCTGTGGTAACCGTAAGTTATTCGGGTGTGTATCCTCCGTCTCTGCTGTGTTGACCGTAAGTCTACAAACTATAAGAGAGCCTGCATATATTTGTGCTATCTGTGTTACATGTCCCTTCAAATGATTCACAGTCCTGGCTAATATATAGTGGATACTTCACACCTTTTTAGGCTGACCATCAAATGAGGTTTAGACTGTCTTTATCATGAGAGCCGACCATGACTTGTAGTTACTTTCCAAGCGGTGTTATTCCAACAGATTATCTTCACTTGATTATAACATTATATGAGTGCTGTCAAGATCAAACTGAATCCTTCATGAATATGACATCAGATGGTATTTATTCCTAGAATACATCTTCTATACATAAATACATAATTACATAGCCAACATGAAGACCGACCTAGTTACACTTTTCAACACCCTAGAGCTCTATCCTGCTCTCGCTCAACCACCACTTCTCTGCTCTGAGCTCTCCCTGCCTTGCTGCTCAAGGATGCACCTGTCTCAAACAAATCTACCCACTAGTTGCTCTCTTGCTCCTCCAAGATCGTCAAATCTTAGGGTCTTTTGTGAGTTGTTCACAACTCCATTTGGGAACAACTCTTAGGCATCCCACTTTTGTCTTCCTTTGCTGCTACGGTAGGCTAGTCAAGGGCTTGGAGGCTACCCTCTTTTCACTGTAGAAGTCCTTCTCAACAACTGTGAACTAGGGCTTGCTCCTTTGGCTTCCCTTTTATTCCTTCAAAGAACAAGCCCTTGAACATCAAATTTCTGCCACTACTAGCAGACCTATGCTCATTCATAATTCTGCACTTAGGGCTCCCAAAGACACCTTCTTGGTGCCCTCCACACAGTCCACAAGATCTCCTCCAACCTTTGTCCAAATTGGACACCTTATTCACTAGCAAACATCAAATTCAAGAGGACAAAACATACCTTGTTTTCTCAGCCAGCTGCTGCTCCTCTTGACCTCAACTTCTGTGCCCTTCTTTGCCATTCTCGACCCTCTGTTAGGGCTGATTGTAACTACAGTTGTAACCCCACAAACACGACCCTCTATGCCTCCAAATAATGCAGATTAACTTCCCCGACAATCCTCCCTTATTTGCTGTCCTTCTTGCCTTTGTACAATCCACTGTTTGGCCTTTTTGGTACTCAGAGACCACCTACAGAACTGGGCAACTGCCAATACTAGGGCATATTATTAAAGAAGGCATCTTGTTTGACAGGTTCTTTGTAGAGTTGGTCTTTCCTTTAGGATAGTATGCATTGCTGTTTACTTGATTTTGTATAACATCATAGAGAAAAGCATGTGATAGTAGCATTCTTAGAGTCTATTTGGTTAAGTTGCTTTGTAAGAATCATATAGTCTTTAAAGATAGATAAACCATTTTGCATATTGTTCATCTAGGCATTATATAACATTATGTTGGAAGTAGTCATCTTGCTAAGGTGGATCATCATGATCCTGTAAGAACCATCATTTTGAAGGTTCTTGGGAGAAGCATTATGACAAGGTTAATATACATTCCATATAGTATGGAAACAATACTTTTGAAGGGATGAAGGAATGCAATGGGTTAGGATGCAGGCTCATTGTGAGATATATAACTGGATGATGGAATACGAAGCATAGGAATGCATATTGAAAGTAACTCTTGGATAAGATTCATGTATGAAGAATCTTGTAATATGCTTTATATGGTTATATGATACTTAAGAGGGAAAATTTGACTTACTCTAGGATGAATAAAGAATTAAGACTTTCTCTAGATTATGTAGAATAATGACCAACATGTAGTGTAATCTGCAGAAGAAAAGTTCTAACTTGGTAATCAAGTCCTATCCTTGGGCACTCTGATGCATGTGGAGATGGACCATAAGGATGTTGATGCTTGATGAGAAAGTCATCATGGTGAGGTCAGTCTAAGTTTGATTGTTGTTGGTTATCTGGTTAACATATTATTTTGCTACCTAGAAGGATATTGCAGGAATATATGTAGAATGTTGGACAAGCTCAACATAGGATACTTGGCAATTATGAAGTCAAGATATATTCATCTTGGGATTGTATGTAGCAGTGCAAGAAGATAACCTGAAGGTCGTCAAGGGAGATCACTTTCATGCATAAGCTATGATCAACTTGAAGTTTGGAAAGGCTCAATATAATGCCTTCATCCATGATGTCAAGATGAAAGTAATGAGCAAGAGAGATGACCCGAATCCTGTCATAAGATTGAAGAGTGAAGATGGCTCCATGATACCTCGAAAGGAAGCAAACTTGATGCAGAGAAAAGAGGGAGCCATGTAGCTATGAAGAGCAAGTAGCTGATACTCTTATAAAGACAAGCTATAAGGCTAAGTAGCTGTTGCTTGATGAGAAAGTCATCATGGTGAGGTCAGTCTAAGTTTGATTGTTGTTGGTTATCTGGTTGACATATTATTTTGCTCCCTAGAAGGATATTGCAGGAATATATGTAGAATGTTGGACAAGCTCAACTTAGGATACCTGGCAATTATGAAGTCAAGATATATTCATCTTGGGATTGTATGTAGTAGTGCAAGAAGATAACTTGAAGGTTGTTAATTGAGATCACTTTCATGCAGAAGCTACGGTCAACTTGAACTTTGGAAAGGCTCAATATAATGCCTTCATCCATGATGTCAAGATTATAGTAATGAGCAAGAGAGATATCCTGAATCCTGTCATAAGATTGAAGAGTGAAGATGCCTCCATGATACCTCGAAAGGAAGCAAACTCGATGCAGAGAAAAGAAGGAGCCATGTAGCTATGAAGAGCAAGTAGCTGATACTCTTATAAAGACAACTATATATTGAGCCTATTCGATCCCATTCTAGGCGGATTTCGTATCATTCTTCTCTGAGGTATGCAGGCAAGTTTGAGGCAATCTTCCCTGAGGTATGTGAGCAAGTATGAGGCAGTCATCTCTGAGGTATGCGAGCCTCTCTGTGGCAATGCTTCTTATGGTATGCGAGCCTCTCTGTGGCAGTGTTTCCTATGGTATGCGAGCATCTCTGTGACAATGTTTGCTATGGTATGCGAGCCTCTTTGTGACAGCGTTTCCTGTGGTATGTGGGCCTCACTACGGCAATGTTTCCTGTGGTATGTGAGCCTCACTGTGGCAGTGTTTCCTGTGGTATACAATCTTCTCTGTGGCAATACTCTTTGTAGTATGCAAGCTTCCCTGTGGCATTATTCTTTGTTGTATGCGAGCTTCTCTATGGAACTTATCTTTGTGGTAAAGCAAAGTTCAATGGCTCCTCATATCTGTGACAGAAAAAGAAGATGAGATCTTTGTCCATATGATATTATCAGGTATATGTTGATTGATGTACAGTTGATGAAATGAACTCTCTCTCATAATGAATGATTGTTGGGTTTTCCCCTGGCCGCTGGCCTAAATTTTGGTGTCCCTTGTCTCATTGTTTACTGTAATCTTTATTTCTTTATTGTAGAAGTGAATGGTTGAAATTTTTCATGATTGAAATGCTCTAAAGAATTAATATTGTATTATTAGAAGTAGTTATTGCTGATTTTTGGGTAGCATCGGATGTGCTATAGCTCCAAAATTTTGTGGAGGGGCTAGAACACATGAGATCTTTATTCAAATAATTAATTATTTTAAATGGAGCCTAAGTTAAAACTTAGGGAATTTAAATAATTAAAGTGATTTAATTTAAACATGTGGGTGAGAAGCTTCTAAGTGACGAGGATCAAGTCTAATTTAATCTTAGCTGTTGATTGAGGATTAGATCACGACCGTTGATTCATCAGCATGTAAAGTATAAAGGAAGGCTTGAGGGTCAGTGGGAGAATATACACACAATGAATCTAGAGATCGAATTCTTCTGACGGAGCAGTGCTCGGACGAAGATCAGATCTGAGTGATTTAGCGAATCAGTGAGGGGCATAAGCAGTTGTTGGTCGGAGGACCAAGAGTACATTGTAGGGAGGCAGCAGAGATAGTAGAGGAACTAGTGCAGCCACCAGGAGAGGTGATGCAGACCCCAAAGAGGGTGATGCAGGGGTTGCACAGTGGCTCCAAGGGATAGTCCAGAAATTGCTGGAGATCGGGGTTTTTGAGCCGACAGGGTTGAAACTTGATTTTCTGAGAGGCAGATCAACGCAGAGAAGGGGTGATGCAGTCCTTAGCCAGATCCATGCAGGCCTACGCATATACTACGCAGAGGCAACGCTGAGGCAGCTAGGGTTTCACCAGTTTTTGATTCGGATCAGCCGGGACTTGCAGTGTGAGGTAAAACTCACTATTTTATCTGTTTGCCGAGGAAATTCTCTATTGGGTGAACCAGATTATGGCACCCTAGTTGTACTCAGATCACTGCTGCTTAATAATACAAACCCTCAGAACTGTTGCACCGGTTTTCTTGCATTGGGTTTTTCTGGGGACATTTGTCCGAAAATAAGTGTCCTTTATCTGATTGTCTCATTTATTTTTCAGTACTTGATCTGTATAATTGTGTAGGCTGCAATGTAATTATGTATTTACATTAATATTTTCTTGATGTATTTAGAAAAATAACTTGTTAAATTAATGAAAACAAGTAGGTAATGTAAATCGAATTTCTGCAGTAGGATTTCTGTAACTTAGATTCATAATTTTTCACATTTGTCATTTTGAAAAATTGCACTAGTCTTGATTGCACTAGAAACTCAACATAAAGATCATGAATCAATTGGATTTGAATTGCAAGGCCTTATCGAAATGTATGTGGAATTGATTCAAGGGCAATTAAAGTGTGTGGCCTTATTAAGGATTTGAATTTTGAAGGTTAGGCTTGTTGCTCGTCTCAATATATCCCTCTTGATGGATGTTGTGGTCATAGATGTGCCTAATGTTTGGGGAATATTACTATTGAGAAAGCGGGCCACAACTTTAGGAGGAAGTCTTTAGATGGATTTTTCCTATGCCACTATTCACACTCCTAATGGAACTTTCTTCACTATTTATAGATAACGTGCTATGAAATATCAAGTTGAAGATCCCTAAGATCTCATTAATGAGCTTTTGAATATTAGTAATGCAGTTGATTACTTTTGTGTTTCTACAAACCTAAAAGTGCCAATTAAAGAAGAAATTGAAGAAGTCATTGATACCTTAATAAACAATGACTATTTACTAGACCTTCCCATTTTTCCTTTTGCATTTGTTGACATTAATGATACATTTTTGCCAAAAGGAAGGAACTATAGAGAACAACTTATGAGGTATGGGCTTAAAGATTCAAGGTCTATTTTGATCATGATTCAAGGCAATGAAGAAGCCTTACATTTGTGTGAAAATGGTCAAAACAATGTTGCCTTGATTAAGTCCACTTGCCCCATGTTAGATCAAAAAGTGGGAAATCATGATGGTAAAAGAACACCTGATCTTAAGTCAAGGACATAAGATTTTGAAGAAGGAATTTTAGTATTTACATGGGGTAGGATTGGAGAAGGACACTCAATTTGGAAGGAGTTGGATGGCTCGTGTAAAGGCTCCCATAGGATTTTTGAAAAAGGCTAGAAATGATTATTTCTTCCTAGTTAGCCTTATGTGAAAATTTCATCTATTGCAACAACTGGAAATTAATCTCCTAACTGTAAATTTAATTATGTAGTTTATTTTCTACTGCAAACAATGAATAAAATCACAGATGCAATTTTCACCATAAAAATACTGTGGAAAATAAAATACTGGAAATTGAGAAATTCTAGCACACAAGAATTTTGACACTGTTATTTTTGGACAATTGTCTCCGGAAAAACCCAACTCGGGAAAACCGTTGCAACAATTGAGGGTTTTATTATTTATGCAACAACATAAATTATGATTATAATAAAATGATGCGAAACTGGCGTTTCTGTCGGAGAGAAATACTGACAAAAATATCTAAGGGATTTTACCCCCCTCCTCAAGCAATCCTACAACAAACTGAGCCTCGAAACTAGCTCTGGAACCCTTTGCGTCAGCCTTCTGCGCTGCTTCTACGCAGGCCTCACTTGTACGACCAAACAAATGCCTTTGATGTGACGTCTAGCCTGTTGCTGCCACTGGAAGTGATTCTTCCGGCCTTCTGGAAATTTTCTTGACCTCTGGATGCTGAATCGACCCTCCTTCTGTCTAAATCGAACTGCCTATCTTGAGACACTGTGCAGTCCTTGCGCTGCCTCCTTAAGAATATTTTCGGCCTTCTCTTCTGACTCCTGATATATGTTGCTTTGCCCCTCTGCCACCTGCAACTCGACCTCTAACTCGATTTCTCTTGCTGAATCACCTGCACTGGAAAATCGAACTGTCTAGATCACCGAGTATCTACACTGGTGTGTTCTCCATCACCACATCAATCCCTTCTTATATCTTCCTGTTGGGACTCCAACGACTAAGATTAAATCTTAATTGATGGCTCAGACCGTTTCTCGATCAATTCGTGTGAGTTTCTAGATGATTCACACCTTGACATAATTAATTTTGATTAATTAACCAATTTTACTAAGTTTAGACTTATGAAATATTAAAAGAATAGGTTAATAATCTAATTAAGTCTTCTCTAGGTGGAATTTACAGAAACGATTTATGGGTTTTGGAGATCTCATGTATTCTAGCCTCTCCACCAAATTTCGTGGCTAGAACACATCCGATTGTACAAAAACCAACACCTTAGTGGTGAGAAATTTCAAATTACTTTCACTCGCTAGTAGGATACCTTATTTTGCAAAATGTACTTGGCTCCTTTGTTAGCTTAGACTAGCATAGTGTTAGGTCATGTTGTGGGCGTACATCTTGATTGTACTTTATTTCCTTAATGTTTGTCATTGATTGATACTATGCATTCATATAACTTAGTCTTATGCAAGTGATACATATTCATAAAATGATTTATGACCAAATGAAAAGATTTTACCACATTTTAATTTTTACTTTTTACCTTTCATATACTAGTGTGGATCGTATCCCACTGCACTTTTGTTTTTGATAGTTTTATGTTAGAATGTAGCATGAATTTTTAGAGTGATGTAGGAGTGCAAGGTTTGGAGTACTAGAGATACTGAGGTTCTCATGCGATTTACAGTGAGCACATGTCCCCATGTTGAAGCTAGATGTTACCTCCTCTCACCTAGGGGTAAATAGAGGAGAATTTTCTTCAATGATCCACATTGTAGACAATGATCCTAATGATGATGATCAGTAATCTTCACATACAACACCCCATAGATGCCTTTATTGTACATACTCAACTCACTCATTTGATGATGGTGACCTAACACATATATGATTTGAGTTACACTAGCCATTGTTTCATACGAAGTGTTTACATTTAATGTATTTAGAATTTAAGTAAGGATCATGGGTTGAAGTTAGATAATGAATCATGATGCTTGGGAGTTATGATTGTTGCCTTGTTTCACCTTGGTGGCCATTGTATGTATTCTAGTCAAGTGTTGTCACTCTTGGGGAAAAGGGGTACTATTGGGAGGCCTTGATAAGGGTAATGTACCCATGCCCTTCAATACTTAACACATTCCATCTATTTCACTTCCATTGTCTTCTCTTTTGGGGTGGTTGTTACATGTACCCTAAAACAATTTGTATTTCATAGTCTTATGAGAAGAAGGGGATCAAATGGTTGAGGTTGATGCAACCATAAAAAAATAGAATGAGTTTCAAAATGCAAAATAAAAATGAATGGGGTATTAATGATAAATCAAAAGCCAATGAAGCTTGAGCTCTATGCCTTTGCTATGAGGCCATCACCGCAAGTCCTAATGTAATGGTTGCATATCTAAAGAAAAGACTTAATTGAATTGTCCCAACCCTTAATGCAATGAAATGCATAAACCTAGAAAAGGGGCTTATAAAGCAAAACAATGAATAAATAAAAAAGAAGCAAGATAGGGGTGGAAAGAAACAATACCAAGGAGAGGGTAACTAAATCCATGAAGTACTCCCTCTACAAAGATGCTCATAGAGATGATCATACATGGCTTTGCATGTCAAAGACACCATTCCCATTAAGTGGACCCAAGAAATACTTCTCTACTTGGGTATCGACACACCTAATTGAGTTTTATGACGACCCTCGCATACCGAAACTTGGCAAATTGCATAAATTCATAATCTAGCGTGAAGTTGGAAAGATAGCTAATGTGATCTACTTTTGTGGCTTTTACATTAAATATGACTCATTTTTTATGTTACGTTGACTCTTTTATGCATGTTGGTTGGTCTAACTTGATTCGTTGAGCCCATGCTTGACGATGATGATGCTTATCCTACACTTCATGGATGATATTACACACCCTTCGACAGTGGACTTCATGAGACACCCTAGCCTTGATAATGGATGTTGTAGCCTTGATGATGAGCATTTAACTATATGATGAATTGACACTTATTTTGATACACACCCTCACTCATTGGACCATGGACATTGCACCTTGGATCTTGGACGTTGCTACCTACCTTGATGATGTGATGATGTTGCTTGAGGATGTTGAACTTGTGATATGATGTTGCACCTTTATGATAATGTGACACTCATTCGAGCCAACCTAGTATGATTTTATGATGATATGGCACTACTTGGTGATGAGACATGACTCTTAGACAACAACTTGAACGTTTTGGGGAGAGACATGAATTTTGGAGCATTTTCACCCTATTTTGGAGATGATGTCACCCTTTCTTGAGCACTCCTTTCACATGTATGGCATTTATGATGGAAGTTTTGACTATTGAACATTATTTCTTCATTGTAGAGGCATATTTGGGGTTTGGCCTTAGACCTATCCCCCTTGTATTGTAGATTTCTCATGTTTTAGGGTCTTTTAGTGGATATTAACCATTGTAAAGGTGGAGTGCTTGGTTTCCTCGTATATATAGGGGGAACACTCACCTCATTTGGAGCAAGGATTACTACTACTTGTCTATTTCTATCTTTTCTCTGTAGTTGTGGATGAATGATTTATGTGACCTCTTGGAGAGATGAATTGTGGATGCTTTCTCAAGTTTCATGGATGATTCATGGCTAAGGTTTATGGAAGAGCATTTATTTACCTGATAAATGTTCTTTATAAGTCTTTGTGGGTTTACTTATTGAATGTATTTAAGTGCAAATGTGCTTATCAAATGATGATGGCACATTCTATTTGCATTATTCTTTAATAGATCCCATCTTGTAAACCTTAGCAAGAGTTCTAATGGAGAACCTTCCCTTGATATTGTCTTGAAAGCTTGTTAGATGACATAGGAGGATTTTCTAGGGTTATAGTGGGCAACCCTCGATATCACATTATAGGAGGATCTCCTAAGGTTAGAAGTGGACAACTTTAGGTATCACCCAATATCTATTCTTGACCTTCTTCATAAGAGTCTATGGTTTGACCCAGTGTTGCAGGAAACGTTCCCCCTCGGCTCCAACCCTCGAAATGCGGTCCGTACGAGATCCGTCGTACGAAACGTGTTTCACAATAAAATTTGCGCTTCCTGGAAATTCGGATCCGTACGGTCGGATTCGCGATTCCGTACGGTGGATCCGCATTTCGTACGACAGAACACCGTATGGAAGCGCCGCGCTTCGGAGGCAGATCCGTACGGATCGTGAGCGCTTCCATACAACGCCGTACGGTTCCGACTAACGCAGCTCAAAAAAGCGATTTTTTTGTTTTGTTTTGTTTGGTTTTTGTGGTTGACTTTAGTTGGGTTAGAGGGTGGGTTAGTGTTGAGTTTTTTTTGAGTTTTTTTTTTTTTTTTGGTAAGTTGAGCTATTTTATTAATTTCAGAAACATAAAATTACATATGTTACACGCTGGGTTGGTAAACTGCGCTTAACCAATCCCAACCTTTGTTACACTGTTTCTGGGCTACCTCGGGGGAGGAGACTAGCCCAGACAAAACTTAGAAACAAGTAGTACATTGTGCACAGTAGCGTTGATGCATCTAGAAACTAGAGAGTAAATGATAACAGAAAAGCCCAGAGGGCACACGTGACAAAAAACAGAGGAAAACTGTGTAGCTGCGCAGACGTTATTCATCATCTTCATCACTACTATTGGGGTTCTCCTCTTCAATGGGGCAGGCTGGAGCCTGCGCAGTAGCATCTTCCACATCGGCAACAATACGCTTGGGGTTGCTTGCAAGAGCACAGAGGATGGGGGAGTCTGGGTCTACGCCGTCTGGAACCCTCGTCCAAATGTCATCGGAGTCCATGATCCAGATGTCCGTGTCCTCATCATCCTTCGCCGGAGTAGTAAGGGGGACAAGAGTGCGATGCAGAGAGTGCGTTATGGGAGAGGAGGTAGACCCCCTCGAGCTATGACCACCTCTCTGCGCAGCTTGCCTGGAGGATTCTGTGCGTTGCTCGGGATTAGGTTTATGGCTCGCAAAAGTGCTGGAAGAGGAGCCATCATTCGACTCGAGGTGATTATCCTCTTTGCGATAATAACGACCTAGGAGAGCTCCTTTCTAGCCACCTCGGATAGTGCGTTGGCGCAGTCTAGGAGCCATTGCGCACCTGGGATGGGGTGAGCAGGTCAGGAGAAATAGAGGCACATAGGGCCAAAGAAGGGAAGCAGGAGTAACACTGGGGTTGAAGGGGTTGCAATGTCTGGGGGGCAGGTTTGCAGGATGGAGAGCGGCAATCAGAAGGAGTCTGCGCAGCTCCACGCTGGGTTAGAGGCTTCGCAGCTAATTGAAATCTGTGAGAAGCCAGAGTAGAGTGAGGAGAGCGTAAGGCAAAGGTGACAGGATGAGTGAGGAAAGGGGCAGATGTCTAAGAGTTATATAGGGGCGAGGATGAGATCTATGAGGATGGCAATGATTGGCTTTCGCACGGATCTGCGTGATAAGCTTGGGCACTTGAGCAGGTGCAGGGGAGGAGGTATGGCTGCAATGCTGGTTAGTCATGATGGACATTAATGGTGATATGAGCGAGGTGATGTTCAGGGCTAGGTGACGCAGTACCCGTCCTCTCGTCATCATCTCTGGTTCTGCAAGGATCGTGCGAGGAGCTAATGGTAATTGGATCCGCAGCAAGTGGAGTTCTGCGTTGGAGATCTCCGTTGTGTGGGTGGGGTGAGATGTGATAGCCACTCGTGTCTAGTCTGTCACCCGCATCAAGGGGGGGGGGGGTTTAGTGTTGAGTTAGGGATAGGATGAAAAAGATATAAGCTCCTTTCACCTCTCATTTGCTCACTTGTGTTTTTGGAGAGCTTGGAGAAGAGAGGAGAAGAGAGCTTGGAGAAGAGAGAGTTGAGGAGAGCTTGGAGGAGTGAAGGAGGAGGAGCTTGGAGGAGTAAAGAAGGCCTTCCATCGACAAGAGCTAAAGAGGTAAGTGCAAACCCCAAACTTTCTCATTTTTTTGTCATTGTTTTTTGTATTTTCTCTCCTCCCTTTCCTACACTTTCCCATTCTTTCTTCTTGTACATTTATTTGCAGGTTGTCCACCATCTATATTCATATTCAAAGATGATTTTTTTTGGCTTCTATGTATCATTCCACTCTTGGTTTTGATGATGGTAAGGGGGAGTAGAAATAGAAGAGAAGAACATGAAGAAGAACAACATGTCTCCATATGAGTGACCCAATGTATGATGAGTACGAAGGGTTTGAAGAGGAAGGGGATGATGAAAACATTGAATCACAAGAGGGGAAAGCTGCATTGACACCCTTGTGGAACTATGTGACCAAACTTGAAGGGGGAAAAGGTGGTGGAAGCTACAAGTTTTTGTGCCCTCATGGTTGTCATGGAGGAAAACCATATAGTGGTTCATATACCCGTGTGAGGAGGCATCTTTGTGGGGTGATGGACAGTGATGAAAAAAAGGGTGCCGTGGGGATAGAAATTTTCCCAAAGGTTCCAGCTGAACAAAGAAGAAAATAAATCCAAATAGAGGAGGCTGCACAACAAAAAAACAAGAAACAAAAAACTCAATCTGAATCAAGTGCAACCTCTAGATTTGGTAGCTCATCTCCTCATGGTGCTTCTGCAAACTCTGGAGGTAAAAAAACAATAGCGGATTTCCTTAATGTTGCTGGGAGGGATGATGTGGATGGAAAGATAGTCCGATTTCTTTGTGCTTGCGGTGTACCATTCAATGTGCTTCACTCTCCCTATTGGCATGAAATGGTAAAGGCCATCAATGAAGCCCCAAAAGGATACAAGTCCCCCAACTATGAGAAAGCTAGAACAGTGTTATTAGAAAGAGAAAAAGGAAAGGTTCAAATAGCTTTGACACGTTTTACAAATGAGTGGGTGGATAGTGGGGTATCCATTGTATCATATGGGTGGACAAATATCATAAACCAACATTTGATAAATGTTCTTGGTGTTTCTGCTAGTGGTGCAGTGTTTATTACATGTCATGATTCCTCCTCTGTTAGTGCAACTTCCCAAAACATTGTAGATTTCCTATTGCAATCAATCAGAGATGTTGGTCCTAGTAAAGTGGTTCAAGTGATCACAGATAATGCAACAAATTGTAAGGGAGCAGGGAGAATTATTGAGCGTACTTATCCACACATATTCTGGTCTGGGTGCTTGGTGCACACATTGAACCTTTTGATGCATGATATTGTGAAGCATAAAGAATGTGGGTGGATTAATGAGATTTACAAGAGAGGGAAGCAACTCATTAAATTTATCACAAGGGCATACAAGGGTAAACTACTTCTATGGCACTTACTCCAAGTTGCAGTTGCTTAAACTTGCAAAAACAATATTTGCAAGTTATTACCTCACCTTTAGGTGGCTAGTGAAGGTGAGACAAGCTTTAACTATTATGGTCACCACTGAATCATGGGAGGAAATTAACACTGATAGAGATGGTGCTAATGCAGCCAAGGACACTATTCTTGACATGTTATTTTGGTCACAGGTTAAATATGTTTTGCAATTCACCAAACCAATTTATTACATGATCAAGTTTGCAAATTCAGAACAGCCAATAATTGGGAAGGTGTATGAGCAAATGGATAACATGTTGGGGCAAATTAAAGACATTGTTGAGCCTGGAGATGTCACCCTGTACAATTATATTCGTGCAGAGGTGGTAAAACGATGGGATATGCTAAATGTTCCATTGCATGCATTAGCATATGTTTTGACACCTAAATACTATAGTCCATCATGGCTTTCAACACCAACATCTGGGGGGGGGGGAGCAGGAGAAAACCACACCTAGATCCAAAGGTCCTAGAAAAATATACGATTCAATTGGATAGATTAGTCCCTGATGAGGAGGAGTCACACTCGGTACGAAAACAGTTGAGCAGCTATACGCTTTCCACTGGTCCATTTGGGAGCATGCATGCTGTTAGAGATCGAGAGAGTTTTTCTTCTATTGAGTGGTGGAACGTGCATGGAGGTGCTACTCCACTTCTACAGACTTTGGCATTGTGGGTGCTATCACAGGTGGTAAACACTTCTTCTGCAGAGAGGTGTTGGAGCTCTTATTCTTTCATCCATAATGTTAAAAGGAACAGGTTGAGTTTAGACCGGGCAGAGAGCTTGGTTTATGTTCATTACAACTTGCGATTGTTGTCCAGAGGAGGCCAATTTGGAGGAAGGAGTGTTGCAATTAGAGCAATTAGAGGATGCTCTTATCCACGATGATGGTGGTTGAGTTGAGATGCCACCCCCACTGGTCCCTTGCTTCCTAGGTTCCATGGTTCAACACCAACAGCAGGGGCTTCGTCTTCATCAGTTGCAGTGCCAGTGCTGCAACTTCCACAACAACCATCTTCTTCATTGCCACCATGTGGAGGCCCACTGTTGCGTACTCTTTGTGGTGGAAAGAGGAGAGATTAGTAGATATTTTCATAATTTATTGCTTTTGTCATAGATTAGGCTTGTAGGCTTGTTGTGAATTTGAACTTTTTTGTCTTGGTGGTGGCCAAGTGGCCTATTTTGTAAACATTATTATTTGAATTTTGGACATGACTAATGTTGACAGTTGCTCACTTGATAGATAATATGCTTTATGTTTATAATATGGTTAAATGTTTTATGTTTATCATTTATGTTTTATAGTATGCTTAAATGTTTTATGTTTTATAGTATGCTTAAATGTTTTATCATGCTTAAAAATTTGATGTATGTTTGTAATTGCTAGGATCTAGAATCTAGATGGTTGATGCTCGAATAATGAATTATTGATGTGCAATGGAATCATGGATGTCATATCTATCTTGATTTATGTAAAAATATGCATGTTTTCATGTCTTATACAACTAATATGGTATTTGGGATGTTTGTTTTGAATATGAATGCAAAAAAAATAAAAAAATAATATATATATATATATATATATATATACACCAGACGCTTCTGAAACGCTTTGCTTCCTAAATTTTTGGAAAATGACGCTTCCGCGTCCCCGTTTCCAAAAAACGTACCCGCTTCGTGCAAGGTTGGTTTGACCCTATTAACCCAAAAAAATAGTAGGCACTAGTCTAACTCCCAATATTCAATCATAAAAACCCAATTTTATCTTTTATTTTATGTTTTAGGGTAAAATTAGTGTTTGTAACAGTAAAATATGCATTTTCAACCATAGAATACCTAGAAATTTAGGTTTATTGAGCATTTGTATGGTTAGAAATTCATCTTAATGTCATATAATTCAATGCCAATTTAATTTACAACATTCTTAGTGTTGGGCATCTTGCATTTTAGGGCTGTTATATCTGATTTAATATTTAGAATTTTTTTTTGCTGAGAGGTGCTCTACAACCCAGCATGGAAGAGATGTAGTGGCAAATTGGATGAGATGTTGTAGTTAAGCGTTAGGTCAAAAAATAATGATCATAAAACATAATGTCAACTCAATTAAGAAAATAATGAAAAATAAAAAATAATAAAATTAATAATACAAATAATAAGTCGATTCAATTCAATTTGTTATATTGTAATTTTGTTTTCATTAATAAAATTACAAACAATTTCTTCGGGAAAAAAATCATAATATCCATGATTCCATATAAGAAATTTAAATAATGATGGTTCATATTCATAACCATGATATTTTAAAACTTCATGTTTAAATTTAATTAATAAACATATACTTAGAAATAAGAGTATTTCTATATATAGAGATGTGAAATATATATAAAATATCAAAATATAAATAGTAACTATAAATTAAGCTATCCATTTTACCATATAAATTGAAATAATGATGGTTCATATTCGTAATCATGATATTTCAAACCTTCATATTTAAATAAATTTTATTTATTTTTTTCTGAGGAAAATTAGGGTAGATCCACCCGAAGGGGATCACATTCCTCCGACCAAACTAATAAGAGCCTAACCCCAAGGGCGTCGAGGAGAATTGACCCCGTAACAATTGCAAGGTGCTTCAACAATGGGTACTCGCCCAATTGAGCTAACCGTTGGGGCTAATTTAATTAATAAACATATAAAAGTGTAATACTCACAATAAACCTTTTTTTTAAAGCTATATATATCAATTAAAAATAAGAATATTTGTATATATAGGGATGTGAAACTTATATATAATATAAAATTTAAATAGCATTATTAAGAACAACATAGATCCATCTTAACTTTGGATCTACCTAGCACCGACAGGAATCAAATCTCTTGAGGTGCAAACGTTTCCTTAAGTTTTGCATTCAAAAAGAGGTTTGAATCTGGAGAGATTTGATCTTTTTTGGCGCTTCAAGGATCTGTAGTTAAGATAGATCTATGCTGGTAGTTGCATAACCCTAGCTTAACTCATAATTTCAGTCCTAGTTTTATTGCTTATTTACTTGTTCAAGGGATGAATTATTTATTGATGTTGTAACTTAATATGTTGGTGAAGTCTATCATTTTTTACACAAGTTTTACAACAACCATATCTATTTTTTTATTTGTAGGATTTAGGGTACCCTCTTGACCTATTTCAAATTTGATAGATATCATAAACTGTCTTGAATACTTCACATAATCAAATCTGAAAATTGTATTGAATGAACCACCTTATTCTCACCTTTAATTCTGTATCTTACTGGTGGTCTATTGAGTAGCTAATATAGGAGGCCGTAGACTTTATTTCTTCTTTCTATAGGATTTTTTGAAGCTGGTAGGGAAGCTTCTCTTGTGTTGGATTCATCCTTCACTAAAGTGAGGGAAGTGATTATGGAGGTGACAATGGTAATACTTTAACTGTTACACTTGTCTTAACCCATGTGAAAGGCTTTGCACTAAGATGCTAGATTTTGTGACAACAGTCCTGATGATGGATTGCATATTGCAGGTCTGAAACATTGACAAAATGTATATGAACATGGTGAATCCAGAAGTCTATACAAACAGACTTGACACTTGTTTTCATTTCAGTGGTTGCTTGCATCTGAAATGTGAACAAATACTTTCATTATATTTACGGTCAAAATTGCTATTATAAGTTCATAAAGCATCCAATCTACACGGGAACTCAAAGCAGACATGTCTTCTACTGTCTATGATAGTTTTGTGAGCCAAGAAAATCATTCAATAATTCATGCTGGTGTTCTTCCATCTCTGTCCATAAAGTTGCCATTCCAGCAACACACATCTTGACTCTTCAATAAATGTAAACGGGATCGAAATGCTGTGCAAACCAATTCAAAAAACAAAACTTCTTAGTCACATCATCCCGCCTTGCTTTAAATCCCCTCTTCCTTAGTGGATCAAAACTGCAAACAAGTCAGAAAGGGCTGGAGCTCTATGAGCATTCTTTATCCCAATTTTACATCCAATCTTTCGACAAAAAATTGAAAAGCTATTAACTATTTTTTATACACTATGCACATTGTTTTCCTTTCAGGGCACAATCCAAATGCCAACATCTGTCTTTTTGGTATAAGAAAAAGACAAAGCAACAACAACCTCTGATTGCTCTGGCTTTAAGTGGAATAATTGCACTTTATGACTATCAGGCAGGTGACAAACTTGGATGGATCACCAAATGTGCCGTCCCAAGCATCTGACCTTTTTACTGGATCTTCTTCACTATGGTTGCCTCTACTCTTGCTGTCAGACGAGCTGATCAGTTGGTAAGCGAAATCAGAAATAATGTACAAGGTTCGATTGGCATGCATTTTCAGTTCCATTTGCTCTTAATGTCTTTTTCACTATAGTGAAGAAGGTCCATATGGGTATATATAGTGGTTCGACCCTGTTTATTAGCCGAACTTAGCCAGTGAACCATTGTGACTTATTTCAGTGAGCAGACATGACTAATATTGCATCTTGAGGCTGACATCATCAAGAAGATTTCTCATCACGTTTGAGCCGACTTGTGGAGCATATTGACAAGGTCTTGGAGCATGCAATCATATCAACAATTTGTCTCTTTACAAGTGTAACATCACTTCATATACATGACTCTTAAATTATATTTATGACAAGACGATGAACTCCTAAAGACATCAAGAAGAAGTCTTTGGCCTATAATAAAAAAATATTGCTTATGAAACCCATGAGACAAGCATTACAAAATATATTTTATTATCTTTGTCTTCTTCATTACATAAATTCATAATTACAAGTCATTATGAAGACCGAACCTATCTAGTTACACTTTCCAACAAGTGGGTTGTTGTCCCTTGATGCTCTCATCACGAGCAGTAGTGTGCGAGAGACTTACCTGAGGCGGATGGATGTGACCCAGAGTAACATGGACAAGAGAGGAGTTTTCCCGTTGGGGCAAACAGACTATGCTCCTGTTGGCACGTGGAGGCATAGGGATGACATGGTATATTGTAGAGGTAGCATATGCTTTGCCCCAAAGTCCCCCCTTGAGGGCACGATTATGGGGGATTTGTATGACACATCTTCGCTAAGGCATTCCGAAGCATCGCAGGGGCACGCGACGCAGGGGATGATAGACCTATACTACAGGAGGGCACGTAGGCTTTTGGCAGTTTTGGATACACCATCTGGAGACGGGATGGTAGGGTTTATCGTGTGACTAGGCAGGAGCAGGGCCATGGGGTATACACCAGATTGTCCCTTGATATATGGAGCCTATACCCGCAGGGATCCGAGGTGTGGCGCAGATGGATCACCACTGTTGTTAGAGTTATGTCGCTACAAATTGGGGAGCTAGGGTTTCAGTTGACGAGTGGATCACTCCACTTCGAGATAAGTAGGACCCTGATAGAGAGAGATCTAGCCCACTCATGGGTCAACACATGGGAGATCACTAAGGCTTTCTCCACATGGCGAGGTCGATATTCCATGTTGTTGCTTAGGATCAAGGCTAGCCATGGGTTGGGAGACTTGAGCAGTGTTGAGTTGTCTTCGCATGTTGGGCATAACTTTGGTCATTACCTGTATGGTGGCCGAGAGATGCAGGAGGGGAGGACCCAGTATGGGCATGTTGCACCGTCGGTTATGACTAGGGAGTCGCAGCGTCAGCATGGTAATTTCCTTTTACGATTAGCACGGGATTCCAAATTGTCAAGGCTTGGCAGTTCAACCACATTCAGGGATGTGCTAGTTTCTACAGGGGAAGGTCATATAGGTCTCCCATCGGGTTTCAGTTGCACGAAGAGTAGTTTAACCCCTAGAGATTCGTTGATGACTTGGGGCACTGCGCTAGTATGGCAGGATGATTGGAACGTGTGGGTTTTGGTGGTCATTGGCACTACTTAGTGGCAAGCAGCATGAATTGGGAGTGATGGGCCTCCAATCTGATTGTGGGATCTAGGGATCCATTGGGTTAGAGGACTACCTTGTTTTGGGGAGATCATGGGGATGATAGAGACGAGATTGCATCCTATTTCGGATGACAGGTCAGAGACCATTAGGATGAACACTACGGGGTGAGGAAGACCCTTCTCGCTATTGTTTCGATAGGAGACTGGGTGTGCATCGGTAGATGGTAACTTTGGCAGGGTGCCCCTAGCAGGATAGATCCGCGAGCGGTGGAGTTTCCCCTTATTGGCGGTGTAGCGGAGGTTTACCGGAGTGGATGTTGTAGTTATGACCAGGCCGAGGCAATATCCACTTGGTGGACTCAATTTGAGATTAGTTTGGGACATGGGAGCTACAAGGTTGAGCATTTGGGTTACGGATTGGGGAGAGTGGGTTCCCATGGGGGAAGGTCACCCAGATATGCTATTCATACTTTGTTCGATCGCTGGGACTTCACTTCCCAGAGACCAGTTGAGACAAGATAACACCTCACTTGGGTGGTGACATGACTGGTAGGAGGTGGCTGTGATTGGCACGCCAAGGCGAGGGATCTATTTTATGGGACTTGGGTTGTATCTTCAAGAGTTCCCTCTTGAGGTACCTAGGATCGATTTTCTGGTGGGACAACTTTATGTGGAGTCGACATGGGTTTGGCAGCACCAAGATGCTCTTCTCATTGACAGGAGGTGGGAGGACCCTCACACCCCTACACCTTGGGAATCTGCATGGAGCGAGGGGGGCTTCACATTGAGCGGGATGAATTGGGTCCCTAGTATTGGGGGACTCCTTTATGACAGGTTAGCACAAGGATCGGGAGTGGCTTAGTGGCATAATTGAGACCTTGGTATTGCTGGCAGTGGTAGTTAGGTCAACATGGAGAGAGCGCTTGTTTGGCAGTTGCTTGAGGACAAGCAACGTTTTGGCGGGGAGGACGTGATATTCCCACTTAGCATTATTACTAAGTGAAATATCAATTTGGGCAACTGTTGTCTTAAATTCATGTTTGCACATAGGGAATGTGGGTTTAGAGGCCCCACATGTATTTTTGACTTTAAGCAAGCTCGGACATTAGAGTTGGAGGGAAATATTGCAGCCTTAGTGGAGAGTGGGGGCCACCCATGGAGAATTACGACCCACATGAGGAAGTACACGAAGTTGGCGGGGGAAAGTCGAGTTGGGGGCCCACATGGGCATTTTGGAGGCTCTTTGACAAAAAGAGCAAGAGTCACTCATTTGGCTCATTCATGATCATTTGAGAAAATTGTCTTTGACATAGCACGCTTGAGCTGAAGCCAAGTCTGCAAGTGCTGTTTAGCACACGAGTGTTTCTGAGTGGAAATCTCAACCCTTTCTTCGGTGGACTTCGAGTGCCAGCCTAAGGAGGGAGTCCTACCTATACCAGTTTGTACCAGCAGCAGTGAGGGCGAGTTTGTGGAGAGGTTCAACAACAATATCATAGGGAATGCGCAGTTCTTGGAGGAGGCATGCTTGGAGGTTGATGAGTGAAGGGAGTTAAGGGTTGAAACTTGAGGTGGAGTCTAGGGAAGTGTTGTGGGGGATTTTCCAGCATTTTGGTGGAGCAACAAACACAACATTTGCTACAGGTTATATCTTCTGCTTGTGGAGGAGGGCCAAGCATTTGGGGGTCAGTTTTGGAGCATCAAAACTAGGACAAACCCTTTCTGGGTTTATTGAGGAGAGGCCAAGGTTAATTTGGCAGAATTTTATGGGCAGATTTGTGGGGTCAAACAGGGATCCTAACTCAGCCAACAACTAGAGGAGCTATTTTGAGGTCAACATTTGGCCAATTCCTTCGTGGGGTTTTGTGGGTTATTGGTGGAGAGTCAGGGGTTAATTTCCCGCAATTTTTTGAGCATCCCAGGAGGCCCTAGCAGCAATTCTTTGCAGCCAACAACGTATTTTCTGGGTAGTTCAACGCAGTGCCAGGAGAGAGCAGCAACAAATCAGAGAGGGATTTCATATATTCCATTTGGGCTTTCCTAGCTTGCCTTGTGCAAGCCCAGGTGCACTCTTTCCAGCACCACATTGTACCCTATTATTTATAAATAAAATGGCTCAAAGCAGCGCAGTTCATGGAGATCTCTGGTTGTTAAATGTGCTGTAAATTTTTGTATGTGTTTTTGCTAGTGTGGAAAAAGTTGCGGTTAAATCGGCAAAACCCGATTTTTTGGACTAGCCGATTTAATCGGCTGACTTTTTGGCAATTTTTTCCCAGTTGAAAAAGTCACGATTAAATTGGGAATTTTTTTCCAAAAAATCGTGAGTGAGGTAGTTTTGTTAATGATTTTTTTTTTGAAAAAATCGGAATTTTTTCCAAAAATGAATATTTTTGTATTTTTTCAATTTTGCTAACTTTTTGCCAACTTTTTAAAAAAGCTCCCGACTTTATCGAGTTTTTCAACTTTTGGATCCTTGCTGATTTAATCCCGACTTCGACTTTTTCCACATTGGTTTTTGCTATGTTCGCTTTGTTTAGCATTGTATATTTCCATTAGGAATATTACATGTTTGGTGATTTTTATTGTTAAACAATGGAAAAGAAGGTTTTCTAAAATTGAAGCGCAAGTTGTCAACAAAGAAACGTGTACAAACTCGTTTTACTTTAAAAGTCAATTTGTTTCTACTAACGACATTTATCAATGGTGAAATCAACAAAAGTACCAGATGCAAATATAAATATGCAGCTTATGGTTGATCAGGAGCGATTTAAAGTAGAGATCAAGAAGAGGAATCTTTCAGTAAAACCTTTATTGTCATCCTAGTCATGAGAGTTCTGCTCTTATCAGTCAACTTATCGACATTCTTTTGAACAAGGAGGACACTTCATTTCTATTTTCAAGAATCAGAATTCCAATTTGACTTCTTTCCCAAGACATATTTGGATTCATAGTAAGTGAAGCTTCAGTCCATAATCTTCTCAAGAAAGAATTCTTATAAAAGCTAACCTAGGATGGATCGATGCTTCGATAATGCATGAACACTGCTCGGACCTTCGACAATCTTTTATTCTTGTCTCATTATGTTATTCAATGATGAAGACTTCTAGATGGGAGCAATGTAATGTGCCGAATTACACTAATTATATTTATGGAAGGTTTTGTGCTTTAGCTTAGTTGTGTCTCTTATGTACTATATATGCCAGTCTTCTTGACTGCATATCATTCATACATTGTGTCATTGACGTTTTATAATTATTATTTCTGTCCTTTGGATATTATGGGCTTGGCCCTTTTCTTATGAATGCCTATGAAGTCTTGAGACTAGGTCATAGCCACTTTTGGTGGTATTTATGGAAGATGCTTGGCTGTCAGCTGCAATTTCAACTTTCTTCCATCCTCAAACTTATGACCAGATTGAGGTAGTTAATAGAACCTTTGGTACAGTCTCAAGGGTTAGTTCAATTGGTTGAACCATCTGCTCAAAGTGTGTTGCCAATGGGGAGGCCATGGGTCATATGTTCAAATCCGGTCAAGTTTCTCAGGGTTACTGGCAGCTCTTTTAGCTGGTGGTTGAGCTACCCTCCATCCAGATATTGCAAGGAAGGGGGCAGATCCTGCAAGGTTTTCCTTGCAGAAAAAAGGTTAATAGCACCTCAGTCCTTGTTTGTATTTATCATCGGAACTACAAACAATGTGCTAGATATCTATGCATCAAACAACATGGTCATAATTGAGCAACACATGCATCTACAACATTCTCCCTTTAATGTACGCTATGGGTTGCAACCCCGAGCTCCTTATGAGGTTCCAGTTGCTTTTTCTGCCACATCCTTGTCACAAAAACACGAGAGTAAGATAAAGCTGCATATTTTGTCTATAATCTTGCAAAATTAGTGCCAAAATGCATGACCTACTCGTCCAAGAATAGATCAAATATAAATCCCTCCCATGATCGATATCAAGTGCCTCACCAGTTCAAGCTTGGTGATCAGGGATAGTTGCATTTAGACAAGTAGCAGTTCCAGAACAAGCAACATCCCAATCTCCAAGAATTGAATCAATGTGATATTGACATTACAGCTTGAACACTTACCATTTGAACTTGCTGAGTGCTCAACTTGGCATTCATGATGTTGTAAATGTTGGTCAACTCAAGTTATAGGAGTTGTCCAATTTGAGGTTTCTGTCTCATCCTGCTGACACTATTCCATATTTTCAGCCTCCTTTGGCAGAGTACACACTACTTGATGTTAGGACCGTGACCTTAAAGAATAAACAAACTATCACTTGGCTGGATGAAGAGGTGCTCTACCTAAACAAGTGAAGTTGCTATCTCATTCCACTTTTGACCATCAATTTCCCCACTGACAGCCGAAACCAGGGGCAATTTTCTCCTAAGCAAGGAGGAAATGATGAAAAATCATAGTCAAAAACCTTATTTTAACTTTTGTCTGGTAGTTTAATTCTAACAAACACGAGCTTTTAGCTTTAAGCACAAAATGAGTAGCCATGCCACTACTTGCCACTTTAGCATTTTCTTCTTACTGTTTTGTGTTCTTGTTCTGTATTCTTGTTGACATCTAGTGAAGAGTTTACAACATGATTGAAAATTGGTTGTGGCCACTTCTTGTGTCTGCTCTTTTTCTATTTGCTTGTGTATATGAATACTCATCAAAGAGTACTAGTAAACAACCAGAGAAACTTGTGTACACGAGTGAGAAGACAAGTTTATCAGGACCACTTACCTGAGCCATGCAAAAGGTCACATACCTGAGGATAACAAAAGTGATGTCCCTTACTGGATCATGTAAAGATATGACTCATACTTGAGCAGAAAGGGTCTCAATGCCCTTATGAGGTAGTGATGAGTCTCACATGCTCTCTGATAATGTACGTACATTTGTGGCAATGTGCCAGTGTCAGTTCCAACTTCCAAGCTTATGAATGAATTTGGAAAATTCAAAAAATGTTTGCCAATGAGTATAATGGTTTGTATATTGAAGTTGCACCCAGTTGGCATTTTCCTGTAAAAGATCTGACAAGTTTCAAAAATTATAATTGTTGCAATATTAAAGAATTACTGGTAAATCATCCTATCTCAACCTGTAAACATAACTTATGTAATTTTTTGTTCTTATAGTACCATTTATAAAAGTTCCCATATGATTGGAGACCTTATTAACTTTAGATTGGTGGGGGAGTTTCTTTTAAGTTTTGTTGGCTATGTGAACTTCAAACTAGTTCAAAGTTAAGGAGAAATTTTTCATACCTTTGGCAGGAAGTATAAGTTTGAATTATTAATGTAACCGTTAAAGTTTTCTTGCCTATATGTTAGTCATGCAAAGGGATTGCTATCATTCGTCCCATGTTGCTGATGTTGTCAGCAGACTGATGGGAACTCCTCTGGTCTGGTTGGGTCACATAAGTGTTAGAAATGTTTGACTAAACATAAATTCAGTAGGGCAATGATTAATTCAATTCTCTTACTTGATAATGCTTGTGTTATTTTTTAACTTCTTATATTTGTTCCTTATTATTACAGTGTGCAATACATCAAACAGCTACCAAAACAATAAGAACAGTGACACAGTATATAGGCTGCAAGCTAGGGCCAAAAGCCCTCCTCTTGAGGGGAAAACCCGTAAATCTCTTATCTTCTTATAGATTCTTCAATTGACGAATACTACTACCTAGTGACCTAGACAAATACCCTCCAAGATCATGATCTGCACGACCTCCAACTGCAACTTCTTCAACCTCTCCCAGAAAGTCCGAAATTTCTGCACTGCAACAATTGCTGCACCTTCACAAGGAAACTTTGATCTCCTTGTCTAGCTTCCTCCTTCCCATCGCTTGCCTTTTCTGGTGATGTAGGAACATAGACAAGCCCTAGAAACCCTTCGCTTGCTTTCTTTTCTTCCTCTCCACCAAGATTGAGCTCAATGTAGCCCTAGGGAAGAAGCCCTAGTTTCTGCTTGTGCGTAGGAGAGAGAGAGACCAAAAACAAACACTTCGGCTTCCTTGTCTTCCTTCTTCGTCCTCTTCTTTGACCTTCTTCTTCGCATATGAGAGAGAGTGAATGGGTGCCTTAGGTGGTCGAGCTCCTCTCCTTATATAGGCCTTCTTCAAGGGTGACACAACTCTTCATTTAGGCCGACTTGGCAGTTCTTTAGGCCGACCTGATCTTGGAGGTATTTAGACACTTTAGAGACAAAATAAATTTCTCTTTACATATTACAATGTGCCCATAAGGTCTTCAACGTATGACAACGACTCTTCAAACCTGGAAGCACCTTAAATAGTGTTTGACCTATAAAATAAAGAACTTGAGCATGAAACCCATGCTTCAATAATAATTTTCTTTCCATTTTATTATTTACAATTTACAAAAATACATTTCATACTTATGAAGACCGAACCTAGTTACACATTTTTCAACACTCCCTCTTAACTAGGGAGGTATTCATAAGAGGTACTTGGTCATTCTCAATTTGAAGAGATCTCATAAGAAGAGTTGGATTTGTAGCCCATCTGTTTCTAGCATCATATCAATCCAACATTGTCACACATAGCAAGGCCTTGACTAACAGCCCCATCTCTTCACGAGATCTTGAGCTAAATGCTGGTTGAGACCAATGATTATAGACACCTTCATCATTGTCTCCAAGGTACATACTCCACCCGGGTGTTCATCGAGTATGCCCTTCTTGGACTATTCTTAACTTGGGTAGCTAATCCTCAAAGAATATCGGTCCACGACTATTCTTCTCTCGAATGCCCTACCACATTCTCCGAGAGCATCGGATGCCAGATGGTTACCAAATCCTCCATTCTTTCTTCCAGTGAAGACAAAAATGTTGTGTCTATCTCCCCCTCTCAGATAGGGAGGATACATCCACCAAACCAAGCCTGTCTCTCAAATACAAAAGCTTCTTGTTTGGAAGTCATTTAGTCAATATATTAGCTACTTGTTCATTAGTGGAAATATACTGAAGTTGTAGCACACCATTTGTACTAGCTCTCGAACATAGTGATACTTGTTGTTGATGTGCTTTGTCTTTCCATGAAATACTGGATCTTCAAACAAACGTATACAACTGGTGTTGTCACATAGTATCACTGTATGGTCCCTCGGTCCTTCAAATAGATTGGATAATGTTAAATTCTGAAGATGTTCTATGCTTAGATGCAAATATACTTTGACCTTTTGGGACACAATGAAAGTAAGATGTAGATAGAACATACTAATAGATCGATGGAAGACAAGCCAAAAACAAAGATAAAGAATGGTGGCGTTACGACGATCAGCAGGATGCTTCAACCAGCATAGTCTTCATAAGGTCAGCTCCCCACATGTGTCACACAAACCCCAAGACGTCTCATCAAGAGTACTCCACCAAGACACTACACCAAGAAGCCCTAAACACAGAACCAAGAACGCTACTCCATCACCATCCAAGAGAGAAGAAAAATGCATCCACAAAAAATGTGTGTCTAATGAACTCCAAGTCTCTCCAATATATAGGCATCATTGGGGGTGTGTGACACATCTCTTATGCATGTGGGATAAAACAGGCCGACCTTGCACATGTGGAATAAATTCAAAATACATGTTCTGCTCATCCGATCAAGATGATCTTTAGATCGATCTTGCACCTCTTCGAAAGAGGAACCCAATAAAAATATTGGCATCGTCATCTAAGCATCACATCATGGAGTTTGAACCTAGTTGTCCAAAATTAACACTCACTCTCAACTAGGGAGAACTCCATCCACCAGTGCCATCCAAACATCGTGCGTCATCCCGCCGTAACTTGCTTTGCTGGCTTCTTTATTTCAGAACAGAAGTGGATTAGTCACCAAGACATCATTCTCGGCTGATAGATTTAGCCTAGAGGTTCGAAACCTCTATAGGACTCACGAAGAGTCTCATAGCAACACGAAGTTGGTTTACCTGACCCGAAGTCAGTTGGAGGTTTGAAACCTCACTAGGATTCAAGAGAGTCATATACTAACCCGAAGTTAGTTTCACTGACCCAAAGTCAGTTGGAGGTTCGAAACCTCACTAGGACTCAATAGAGTCATATACTAACCCGAATTTAGTCTCACTGACCCGAAGTCAGTTGGAGGTCTGAAACCTCACTATACTTGATCCCATATCAAGTGGTTGGACCGTGCCATCCTAGACATAGAGAGTACGACAATCTCCGATGCGTCCATCGATCTTGCTATGGTCTCTATTCACATTTCCCACTTCATTGGCCAAATGAGAGGTACTTCCCATGAGTCTGAAACTCCATGGGTAGGATGCATACGGGGCACAGATCAGAGAGAGGTAAACCAACTCAATATCATCACGGTGGGGTGGAAGCATACCAACTAGGTTCGGCAAGCCTAACCCTGTGGTTGCTTATAGCACCAAGAAGCTATCCCCAAAGCCCCCCTGGAGCTCCCAGAGCTCATCGTCCAACAGGACCCTCCAAATAGGGTTGTTCCACAATTCCAAGATTCTCATGGAAGGTTTAAGAACATGACCTTCCCCAAGGGCTCGGTGAGAATATCCGCGACCTGCTCATCAGTTCCTATATGATCGAGCCTTACGGTGCCTCGCTGTACCATATCCCAGATAAGTGGTACCAGACATCAACATGCTTGGACCGATCGTGGAACACGTGATTCTCTGACAAACGAATCCCCCTTTGGTTATCACAAAGGATAATGATGGCATCTAGCGCATGCTCGAACAACTCACTGAAGAGCTTTCACAACTAAGTGACTTCACAACGGGCCATAATTGCTGCAGTGTATTCGGCCTCAGCGGTGCTCAAGGCTACCGGCTTCTGTTTCTTGCCCGAAGCAAATCTACATGTGAAGCAACATCCAGATGTGCTCTTGCGATCCACCACACTGCCAGCCCAAACGACATCAGAATATCCAAGCAGTGTCGTGCTCCCGACATTGTATCTCAGCTCATGGTCTATCATGCCCCAGAGATATCTCAAGAGTTTCTAGGCACCAACCCAGTGAATGTTATGAGGATCAACCATGTGTTGACTCAAAGTGTTCACTGCACAACATACGTCCGGACAGATGTTCCCTAGGAACATCAGGGCCCCTACGAGTTGACGATACTCAGTAGGATTTGCTAGCATGGGCCCAACAACTTCATGATATATTTTCCTTGAGAGAGGAAAATCTTGCCAGGTCTCTGCCAGACCTCCAAGCCTAGGAAGTAATGCCTCAGTCCTAGGTCCTTCATCTCGAACTCGGAAGCGAGCTACCTCTTACACTGATGAATGAGAGGGTCAGCACCTGCCAAGAAGAGATCGTCCACATAGAGAACCAGAATGAGAGGCTTTTCTTTATCAACCTTGAAGTAAAGGTTCGGATCAACATTACTTCGAGTGAAGCCCAACTTCATCAAGTAGCTATCTATCCTCTCGTACCAAGCCCTGGGGGCTTGATTCAACCCATACAGGGCTTTCTTCAACCTGCATACATGGGTGTCTCTATCTTGGACTTTGAACCCCAGAGGTTGCTCAACATACACCTCTTCCTTTATCGAACCATGCAGAAAAACAGTCTTCACATCCATCTGATGTAGACTCTATCCTTGCGTAGTAGTAAGGGCAATAATAGATCGGATGATAGCATATCAAATCACAGGTGTAAGTATATCATCATAGTCTACGACTTCCTTTAGAGAGAAGCCTTAGGCAACAAATCTTGCCTTGTACTTTTCAGCACTCCCATGAGATCCAAGCTTGATCTTATAGAGCCATTTTGAGGTGACAACAGCTTTGTCCTCCGGTCTCGGGATCACATCCTAGACATCATTTTTCATAATGGACTCGTACTCTTCGAGCATAGCATCCTTCCAAACTTGATGCTTTACGGCTTCTTCAAATGATCCAGGCTCAGATTGTACGATTGTACTCATGGCTTCTAGATACCCTTGGTATCTATTTGGCTTCTTGCTTTCATGGAATATCCCCCCTGGGGCCATATGTCGTCATACATCTGTCATACATCTTGACAGGTGTCATAAATTGTCATATCACTGATTACAATGCTGCCATAATATTATCATATACATCACTGTCATACTGCCATATAGTACTGAAGATATCAAACTTCATGGTTATATATATGCCTCTGAAGATACCACAGATCAAGTTCATATAGACTCTGCCATATACAGTGAGGTCATATATAATTTGCCACATGCAACTGTTCTAAGGCTCATCGACTAGCCATTGATATTATCCTTAGATTTCCTTAAACAACATTCAAAGACAGACATATTTTAACAAACTTTCCATGTAAGAATCAATTTTACATACCTCTTCTTTTGTCTGCATTCTTATAGTAGTTTTTCAAAACACTGTAAATATCATCTCAGCAAGTCTGCCTTCAAACAATAGAGCTGCTTCAACATCAGTGATCACGGGATTCGAACAAGGGTTTCAACACAGTGAACACTTTGTCCTATTCAACATTCAAGGACAAACTTTTCCAAAATAACTTCAAAGAATCTGCCTTTCTCTTGGATCAGACAATACCACAGAGTTAAAGTGCAATTTTATTGAGGCTCTGTGACCCTATCACAGAGAATATATCAGACTCCAGGACAGAGTTGTGTATGCTTAGAAGGAGCCCTACCTAGGGCTCAGAATATCTCAAAAACAACTTCCTCAAATATGCTCCAAACATCGTCCCCTCCTGATGAATAAACTCAACCACATGCACAAGACAATATTATGATAACAATGTATGAGTAAACTCGTCCTATGATGGCAGAAAGACAGACTTAAGCACACCCAGAGATGATCCACGGTGAGGAAATAGGCTCAACAACTGTCTATGAGAGATTTCGCTTAATGCAACTTGAACCTTAAAAAAAAAACTTCTCTAGAAATGATGATGTGATGCTTTATTTCTCTGCCACTGTCCCAATGTCTCGTTGACTGCGACAGGAGTGACCCCGAAAATTTGAGCAGACTGTAGCCTGGAAATGCATGCAACCTTTCCCTCAGTTTCTGCCATGAAATTCCTCCAACTTGGTCTCTTTTTCGAAATTAAAATTTGTTCAAAACAACTCAGTCTCAAAGATGGATGTCTTGGCAGGGATAGCCCTCATGTATGGAGTCGAGTTTTCAGATATAAAACGGATGAATCGATTGATGACAGATCTTCAAATGTTTGCTCACAAGACTTTGCACATACCACTTCCAGGAAGGCACCTACCTTCAACTGCTTTGTCAAATAGCCCCAAAATGGCCAGTTATCAAGTTTATTTTAAGCAGAGAATAAACTATAGAGAGTCATATGCCGCTAATCTACAGAGTCTGAAGTAGATTACAATTAATCAGGTCTCTTTAGACTATTCTGAGACAGAGAGAAATTCACTGAATATCCTGAGCTAGTTTGAGTTTTATCTGTAATTCAGCCACTAAAAAAAAACTCTGGCTGTTTCCTATAGTTTCATGCTACCTTCCTGTAGCAATTTGCGGTTTACAGTAGAGAAGTCCCACTCGAGAGTATGCCCAAAACATCATCAAACATCCATCCATCAACTAGGAGTCATCTACAACAACCTGTTGCTGCCTTCTTGACCTCGATTTCTGTTCTAGAAGACTGGTTATGGCACACCAGCAACCCTAACCCACTACTCCCAACGTGTGTATTCTTCTCCCATAGGTTTGTTCACTTGTTGTCCACTTCAGGGTACCCAATCACTGATCTAGGGCTTGAGGCTTCTCCTCAACACACCATACAACAAATCTGTACCGACATCAACATACAAAAACTTCAAAACCATGGAAGATACCCCTGTTTTGGCTGCACATGAGACTAGGTAACTGCGGCCTAGAGAGAAGGGCTTCTCCAAGTTCTCATGTCTTCCAAACTGGCATCCTATACTGCTGTTATAACAACCTCCTTTCTGCAACCCGTTACAGAGATTCCTCACACATAAATAGCACATAAACCTTATTCAAACATACCTTATTTGCTCGCTGTTTGGTCTGATCCTCTGCTGTTGATTTCGGCCTGGTTAGGGCTAGTTACCATTCCATTCCAGCCTTAAACTCTTGCTCATAAATCCTTCTAATATCTGTGGGTTTCATCACTTGTAGGGCTGCTCACATACGCTGAAGATTTGGGCTATTTCTAGCCCTCTTTTTTGCCTAACAGACCTCAATTAGGGTTGCGGCTCTCCTTCAGAAATCTGTATAGAATACAACCCTCCTACATAGAATTACCCACACACAAAAGTATGACAAAACATACCAGATCTCCCTTACACAACTCGGCCCTCCTGCATGGTTGTCTAGCCCTCAAAACAGTCACAAAAAGGCTATAGACCTAGCCTTTTCTCTTTCGCTGAGGTGCCTCCTGAGTGGCGGCCAAAACATAAGTATTCTCCTCCTCTTTGCCCTAATGCGAGTTCTTCTCTTGTGCTGCTAACAAACTTCATCAATTAGACACCATCAAGAGAACATCTGCAACATGCTGCTGCTGCTCTCTTGCCAAGGGATGCAAGCACACTGTTGTAGTCTCCTCCAAGGCTCTTACAATAGTCCTTTTTTTTTTCTTTTTTTCTTCACGCTGTTACCTACAACACTTAGAAAAGCCACGCTGCCCTTGTTGGCTCTTCCACGTTGGAGCTTAGGGCACAAAACAACCCAGAAACTGCCCACGTTATCACTTGCTGTGGTGGTATGGCCTGCGACCTACCACTGAAAATAGTCCTTATTTCCCTTATGGGCTTTGTCTTCTCCTTAGCTCTGATACCATGTTAAATTCTGAAGATGTTCTATGCTTAGATGCAAATATACTTTGACCTTCTAGGACACAATGAAAGTAAGATGCATATAGAACATACCAATAGATCGATGGAAAACAAGCCAAAAACAAAGATAAAGAATGGTGGCATTATGACGATCAACAGGATGCTTCAATCAACAAAGTCTTCATAAGGTCAACTTCCCACATGTGTCACACAAACCCCAAGACGTCTCATCAAGAATACTCCACCAAGACGTTGCATCAAGAACCCCTAAACTAGTAAACACAGAGCCAAGAACGCTGCTCCATCACCATCCAAGAGAGAAGAAAAATGCGTCCACAAAAAATGTGTGTCTAATGAACTCCAAGTCTCTCCAATATATAGGCATCATTGGGGGTGTGTGACACATCTCTTATGCATGTGGGATAAAACAGGCCGACCTTGCACATGTGGAATAAATTCAAAATACATGTTCTGCTCATTCGATCAAGATGATCTTTAGATTGATCTTGCACCTCTCCGAAAGAGGAACCCAATAAAAATATTGGCATCGTCATCTAAGCATCACATCATGGAGTTTGGACCTAGTTTTCCAAAATTAACAGATAACAACTTCCTCAACCAGACCACTTATTTGCTCACTTCACAGGCTGCAACATTTTCAGCCTCAGCACTACTCAAAGCAACGATGTCTTGCTTTCTGCTCATCCATGAGACCATGGAGGATCCCAAACTAAAACATCTTCCTGTAGTGCTCCTTCCATCTTATTCACTACCTCCCCAGTTGGAATCTGTATATCCCATTTGTTGGATTTCATTCCTTCTATCATATTTTAGATAGTAGTTAATGGTTCCTTGCAGATATCTCAAAATGTGTTTTGCTGCTATCCAATGATCCTGCTTCGTCTCCACTTCGAATTGACTGAGAATATTCACTGCAAAACATGTCTGGTTGAGTATTCGCCAAGTACATTAGCGAGCCAATCAATTGTGTGAAAATTCCCGAGTACAGTTATGCAGAAATCCTACTGTAGTATAATGGTTTACTTCTCCTACTTGATTAAATTATACAAGTTATCTTCAAAAATAATAATTAGAAAATACCGAAGTAAACACAACTAACAGCCTACACATGCAGATCATTTACTGAATATTACGCTCATTCAACCAAAGTGACACTGATTTTTGGACATAAGTCCCCGAAAAAACCCAAAGTGGGAAAATCGGTGTAGCAGATATGAGGGTTTATTATTATTAAGTAGATCCTGAGT
Source organism: Pinus albicaulis (assembly GCA_034641835.2). NCBI lineage: Eukaryota > Viridiplantae > Streptophyta > Pinopsida > Pinales > Pinaceae > Pinus > Pinus albicaulis. Next base: position 598,598,529 of record CM076577.1, read on the forward strand.
ACAACAAATTTGGGCACCAATTGCAGTTCACTATTGAGAAAAATGAATCTATGACCAGCACAGCTGTTGTGAGACCAGTACGTGATCACACCTCAAGCGTGATTTACCAAGACTCGGCCAGGATCTGGCCCTAGAAACCCAGTGACGCCTGAAGCCTAGCATCGGCCACAGCAGATCCGGGATGAACGACATGTACCTTCCGGAAAAGTTGCATACCCAGAGTGGGTGACGCGATCCTTACCAGTTGCCTTTGGAGGCCTCACAACGTAACTCACCGAAGCCCTTTGAAGCCTACTTGTGTACCCTTCTTGTACTCCATTAGCACTTGCGTAGCCGGCCCAAAACCCTTTGTCTTTAGCATGGCTAACACGTAGATATTCATAATTGCCCGCCTTCTCTGACCTAACAGCCAAGAGGCAAAAGTACTCCTCTGCCTCTTGCTGACTCTTGGCTCCGGGATCAGATCTTCCCCTCAGCCAATACTAGCCCTTGCTGCAGAAAACTCCTCTGGAAATTCTTAGTAAACTCTGCCCTAGAATTGCAGATCAGTCTTTGAGCTTTGCATCTTTGTGTGTGTTTCTAGCTGACCCTTAAGCCTTTCTCTTATACTTTTTCATTGAACACATCAACGGTCGAGATTAAAACACTCATCAACGACTGAGATTAAAACACTGCTTGATGTGCGTCATTTAGAACATTTCAGCACATGTGTTAATTAATTCACTTTAATTATTTAATTTTCCTAAGTTTAGACTTAGGAAATACATTAAAATAATTAATTATTTGAATAACTTGAACAACAAATGAAATTTCTCCAAACGCTTTCTGGGTTTTGGAGTTCAAGTGTGTCTTAGCCCCTCCACAAAATTTCAGGGCTAGAGCACACTTGATGCTACCCCAACTACACAAAATCTCAACACTCCCTCTTAGCACGGAGTGTGCTCTAGCAATACATCCACATCATGTGGTTTCTGTATTGTTGATGCTTGGCCTGCTGCCCTCCATTCATTGCATTGCTGCTTTCTGTACTGCTGCCCATGTCACTGCCACATCTGTATTGTAGCTCCCTCTCAACTTGTTGCATCACGCTGCCCATAACACTGCCACTGCTAACTGCTGCACTGCAACTCAGTTGCCGAGAAGTAAGCAACTGAAGGACTCCTGCCCAATCGTTGATAGACAAGTCAGGCTGCATTCCATCACTGAAGCTCCCTTGGCTCCTGATTTACGCTATCCTCCTAGAGCTACTACGCTGCTGCAACTCTGCACTGCGTGAGCGCTGCCTCTCTACGCTGTTGAAGTCCCATCAGCCTCTGCGCTGCTGCTGCCTCTGCATTACGCTGCTCCCTCTTTAGCTCTTCAAGACTCCCCTCTACTTCACTCTGACCTTCTGCAACCATCTCCTGACTCATCCTGCTATCATCTTAAGGCTCCCGTAGCTCGTATGTGATCCAAGAGTAGGGCTGACTCAAAGATCTTGCCACTCTGATCTGTAGTTGCTGTACAGATCCATGTCACCCCACCTCTTCTCTCGAGGCACATGAGCACTCATGGTTGCATCATCATCAGAGCCATCATCGTTTGCTGCTGTAGCCTTGGATTCAAAAGATCCTTTGTCCTTCTTCTTAGGACAAGTGTTGGCGAAGTGTCCAAGTTCACCACAGTTAAAGCACCAGACCTTGGATAAGTCCCTCTTCTTCTTCCCTTGCTGCTTCCGTTCCTTTGATGCAAGGGCTGCATCATCCTCTTCTTCTTTCTTCACTCTGGCTGATCCGCTTCCACTGCTTTGCCTCTTGGTGATTCTCCTAATTTCCTCCTGGTGGAGGATTGCCCACATGTCTGCCCATGATGGTAACACTGCCCTGCCCGAAATGCTTTGGACAAACGTTTCCCATTCTTCCGAGACTGCATTTAGGGCAGTCCTCACTAGAAGCCCCTCATACGAATTTGCACCCATGGCAATCAGTTGATCTCGGATAGTCTGAAGTCTGAAGAGAAATGGATCTATCTCCTCACCCTTCATCATTTGGAATAACCGCATCTGATTCTTCAGAAGCATCCTTCTTTGGACCGAGCCTCCCTGATACATCGTGTCCAATGCTACCCACATCTCATTTGCCGTATTCTTTACGACAATATGAGGCACGACGTGGTCTTTGACTCCGTCAATGATCAAACACTTAGTTCGCGCTTGATTTTCTTCGTACTTCTTTAGAGGATCTGCATTGGTTGGCACAACTAGAACTTTCTCTGCATGATCTTTGAGACCATACACATTCAAAACTGACAGGATTCTGGCACTCCAGATAACAAAGTTGGACATGCCGTCCAACCTATCCTGATCTCTCTGTCCATATCATGCCATCTGCTCAGATCTGTCAGAACAGATACTCCTCTCCCTCTTTTTTGTTGCAATACTCAACAAAAAATGCTGGATCTGGGTTTCTTGGTGATTAGAAACCCTCTATAGTAGCTGCTCCCTCTGACAACTGATTTCCCTCGTGGAAATCTTCACCCAAACACAATTGGACAGTACTCTCCGATCAACCTCCTGATCGAATCTCAGATCTGTTTAGCTCAGATCTGCTAAGTGATTGTCTTCCTCCCTCTCTTTGTTGAATTTGCTAGGCACAATTTTGCACTGGAAGAATCTCCACCACAGCAGCACTTCTGAAGATTTGAAGCACTGCTTCCGGATCTTGGCAAAACTTTTTTGCAACAGGAAGAATGACTGGATTGCGTCTCGCTGACTGGCCCAACGTAGCCTCAACGCTGCTCAGAAGTGGACTACGTAACCCCAAGCTGGGTGATGCAGTCCTTACGTTGGCCTGGGAAGGCTCTGCGTAAGCCTGATCGCCTTCTGTTGCTACAACGTTGCCCCTTTTTGGGTCTGCGTCCTCCTACTGCGAAGCTGCCCCTTCCGGATCTCTGCTGCTTTTGCTGCTGTCCTGCTGTAAATATATTCTTCAGCTGATTTGCTGGAGATTCAGCTTGATCTGCTATCGCTGTCATACCATGTGAAAATTCCTGAGTACAGTTATGAAGAAATCCTACTGTAGTATCATGGTTTACTTCTCCTACTTGATTAAATTATACAAGTTATCTTCAGAAATAATATTAAGAAAATACCAAAGTAAACAGAACTAACAGCCTACACATGCAGATCATTTACTGAATATTTCGCTCATTCAACCAAAGTGACACACTGATTTTTGGACATAAGTCCCCGGAAAAACCCAAAGCGGGAAAACTGGTGCAGCAGATATGAGGGTTTATTATTATTATTAAGTAGATTCTGAGTACAACAAATCTGGGCATCAAATCTAGTTCACCTGATAGAGAAAAAGTAGATCTGCAGCTAACCTGCTGTTCTGAGACCAAAATTCTACTGATCTACACCCTCAAACGAGATTTACAAGACTTAGCCCGGATCTGGCCCTAGAAACCCCAGTGCTGCCCCTGAAGCCTAAGCGTTAGCCCTGCTAGGCTCTGCGTGCCTCTGCACTGCTTAGAAGGGGACTGTGTAACCCCAGAGTGGGTGACACAGTCCTTACGTTGCCTCTGGAGGCCTCTGCGTAACTCTGAAGCCCTTTGAAGCTGCAACGTTGCCCCTGCCTGGGCCTGCGTAGTGGCTGAAGCCTCTGTGCTGCGCAGCTGCTGTTGCTGCCCTTGCACCTTTGCGCTGTCCCTGAAAGCTGCTCCTCTACCTCTTGCTGACTCTTGGCTCCGGGATCAGATCATCCCCTCAGTCAATACTACCCCTCGCTACAGAAAAATGCCCCAGAAATTCTTAGCAAACCCTGCCCTAGAATTCCAGATCAGTCTCTCAGCTTTGCATCTGTGTGTGTGTTTCCAACTGACCCTCAAACCTTTCTCTTATACTTTTTTGTTGAACACATCAATGGCCGAGATTAAAACACTCATCAACGGCTGAGATTAAAAGACTGCTTGATCCGCGTCATTTAGAACATTTTAGCACATGTGTTAATTAATTCCCCTTAATTATTTAATTTTCCTAAGTTTAGATTTAGGAAATACATTAAAATAATTAATTATTTGAATAACTTGAACACCAGATGAAATTTATCCAAATGCTTTCTAGGTTTTGGAGTTCAAGTGTGTCTTAGCCCCTCCACAAAATTTCAGGGCTAGAGCACACCCGATGCTACCCCAACTACACAAAATCTCAACAAATTGTCTATACTTGGATGGATCCACAGGGCTTGATTCAGAATTCCTAAGTCTCTTCAAGTTTGTGATCATCAAAGTGGCCATAGGTTTGCAGTCCATCATGTCAAACCTATTCAACATCTTGATTACATACTTTCCTTGACCTAAATAGATTTCATTAGGTCCTTGCCAAACTTCTAATCCTAGATAGTAATGCATCAACCCAAGATCCTTCATATCAAATTCTGCGGCTAGTTGTTTCTTGCACTCTTCAATTCAACCTTCCACACCTGTCAGGAGAAGATCATCTACATATAGAAGAATGATTACATGTTCACCTTTTACAACCTTAATATATAGGTTTGAGTCAGCAGAACTTTTCATGAAGCCTAGCCTTTGAATATATGCATCCATCCTAGCATACCACGCCCTTGGTGCTTGCTTGAGGCCATATAGTGCTTTCTTTAATCTGCATACATATGCCTTTCTATCCTTGACTTCAAATCCCAAGTGTTGTTCTATGTAGACTTCTTCATCTATTGTACCATTCAGAAACATAGTCTTGACATCCATTTAATGGATGTTCCATCCCATCGATGCAGCCAAAGAGGCTAGCGATCGAATCGTTGTGTACCTTGTAGTGGGAGAAAATGTTTCTTCATAATCGATGCCTTCAAGTTGAAAGAAACCTTTGGCCACAAATCTTGCTTTATATTTATCTATACTTCCATCAAGCGCATGTTTGATCTTGTAGATCCACTTGGAAGTAAACATTGACTTGTCTTCTGGCCTAGGTACGATCTCCCAAACTCCATTTTTCATGATAGATTGGTATTCTTCATTCATGGCATCCTTCCATTCAGGATTCTTTACAACCTCTTCAAAAGTAGATGGTTCTGCTTCTATTAGTTTTGTCATGTATGCAACATACCCAAAATATCTTTTGGGTTTCTTACTTTCTCTAAATGTCCCCTTTGCTGCCCCATGACCTTCTGCATCGAGTAATGTGAATTTCAACCAATTAGGTCTTTTCCTTGTATCAGGTATGACCACCAGTTGAATAGGTTCACTAGGAGCTTCTTCTTAATGGTGAGATTCCTCTTCTCCCTGGTTCACTTCTTCCTCAAATACTAGAAGTTCTTCATTATCAGAGTCCATGGAAAGATCTTTTGATTTCTTGAATGCTACGCTTTCATCAAATATGATATCACAAATAACTTCTATGTGATGTCCATCCTTCATGTAGATCCTATAAGATTTTGATGAGTTACTATACCCAACAAAGGTTCCCTTAATTTCTGAAGGATCTGACTTCTTTCTTTTGTCCTTCGGTATATGGATATATACAGGACACCCAAAGATTCAGAGATGATCTATAGATGGTTTCTTTCCAGTAAATACTTCTTCCGGAGTTATATTGTCCAGAGATCTGTGGGGACATCTATTTTGAATGTAGACTGCTGTCTTTGTTGCTTCTCCCCACAAGAACTTTGGTAGATCCTAATCATGAAGCATTGCTTTTACACTTTCTTCAATGGATCTATTCTTCCTTTCTGCAACACCATTTTGTTCGGGATAATATGGGACTATCAACTATCTCTTAATCCCCGATTCCTTACAAAATGCTATGATCTCTTTGGATGTATGTTCTCCTCCATTATCAGATCTTAAAAATTTGATTTTCTTTTTTGTAAGATTTTCAACTTCAACTTTGAATTCTTTGAATCTTTTGAATTTTTTGAATACTTCATCCTTGGTTTTCAATAGATAAACCCAGGTCTTTATTGAATGATCATCTATAAAAGTAACATAATATAGATGGCCTCCAAGTGGTTTTGGAGTCATAGGACGACACACATCAGAGTAAATAAGATCCAAGATTTCTTTTGACCGTGCAACATTGCTTCCAAATGGTCTCTTGACATTCTTGCCCAATGCACATTCCTTGTAGACACCTTATCTTCTTTAAGATTTGGGATCCCATCTACTATGGAACTTAGAGATGGGAGGATTTTGAAATGCAGATGACCAAATCTTCGATGCCATAGTTCACAGGGGTTGATGTCAATGTGAACTAGGGCTTGGGCTATAGGAGATAATAATCTACAAAGCCTTCCTTCTCAGATGCCAATATCTCTAGGTTGATCTATACTTGAGTCTTTTCCCCAAACAAAAACCTTTCCATCAATGAAGGCTACTCTATCTCCTTTATCTTGTAAGCTTGAAATAGAAAGCAAGTTTTTATGCAAACCTGGAACAAATAGAATATTGTTGAGGTTGATGTTGCTTCCATCTTCGAGCCTTATTGATGTTGATCCAATGCCTTTCACGGGATAGCTATTGTTGTCTCCAAGTTCCACAGAGTAAGTGGATTTGCCATTTGATAACGTCTTCAATTGATTTGAGTGACCAGTCATGTGTCTTGAAGCACCACTATCAATTACCCAAATGTCTTCTTCTTGAAAAGTACCAGAGAGGGCTGAGAAGAGACCTTCATTCCTTTCTATGAATGATATCTTCTTTGAAGAGAATAAGAAGTTCCAAATATTCTTGATACCTTTCTTTAGATGACTTGCAATCTTCTTGATGACCTCCATGATGCCCTTAGATAGCCTTAGCTCTGATACCGTGTTTTGAATTTAGTAGGGCAATGGTTAATTCAATTCTCTTACTTGATAATTGCTTGTATTATTCTTTAACTTCTTATCTTTGTTCCTTATTATTACAGTGTCCAATACATCAAACTACTACCAAAACAATAAAAACAATGACACATTATATAGGCTGCAAGCTAGGGCCAAAACCCTTTCTCTTGAGGGGAAAACCTGTAAATCTCTTATGTTCTTATAGATTCTTCAATTAACGAATAGCATGACCTAGTGACCTAGAGAAATACCCTCCAAGATCAAGATCTGTACGACCTCCAACTGCAACTTCTTCGACCTCTCCTTGAAAGTCCGAAATTTCTGCACTGCAGCAACTGCTGCACCTTCACAAGGAGACTTCGATCTCCTTGTATAGCTTCCTCCTACCCTTCGCTTGCCTTTTCTGGAGATGTAGGACAACAGACAAGCCCTAGAAACCCTTCACTTGCCTTCTTTTCTTCCTCTCCACCAAGATCGAGCTCAATGTAGCCCTAGTGCAGAAACCCTAGTTTCTGCTTGTGCATAGGAGAGAGCGAGACCCAAAACAAACACTTCGACTTCCTTGTCTTCCTTTTTCGTCCTCTTCTTCGACCTTATTCTTGTCTTCTTCTTCGCATATGAGAGAGAGTGAATGAGTGCCTTAGGAGGTCGAGCTCCTCTCCTTATATAGGCATTCCTCAAGGGTGACACAACTCTTCATTTAGGCTGACTTGCAAGTTCTCTAGACTGACTTGATCTTGGAGGTATTTAGACACTTCAGAGATAAAATAAATTTCTCTTTACATATTACAATGTGCCCATAAGGTCTTCAACATATGACAATGTCTCTGCAAACCTAGAAGCACCTTAAATAGTATTTGACCTATAAAATAAAGAACTTGAGCACGAAAACCATGCTTCAATAATAATTTTCTTTCCATTTTATAATTTACAATTTACAAGAATACATTTCATAGTTATGAAGACCGAAACTAGTAACACATTTTTCAATAAGAATTACTGGTAAATCATCCTATTTCAACATGTAAACATGACTTATGTAATTTTTTGTTCTTATAGTACCATTTATAAAAGTTCCGATATGATAGGAGACCTTATTAACTTTAGATTGGTGGGGGAGTTTCTTTTGTTGGCTATGTGAACTTCAAACTAGTTCAAAGTTAAGGATAATTTTTTCATACCTTTAGCAGGAAGTATAAGTTTGAATTATTAATGTAACTGTTAAAGTTTTCTTGCCTATATGTTGGTCATGCAAAGGGATTGCTATCATTTATCCCATGTTGCTGATGTTGTCAGCACATTGACGGGAACTCCTCTGGTATGGTTGGGTCACATAAGTGTTAGAAATGTTTGACTAAATATAAAATTGATTTTCATATAAGAAAATATCTAGGCCAAACTTTTCACTGTTACGAATTTGAAATTAGCGTAAGACCAGTGACATTAGTGAGCTAACAAGGCTCATTAGTTTAATGAAGTATGATAAACACAAGTTGCATGGGTTCGTGTATACCCCCATTAGTCACACCCACTCCTGCCACGCTGCATCTTGATTACATTCTCTAAGAAGTAGAACTATCACACCACTGAACCCATAGTTGAAAAATATTTAGGCTTTCACCCTTTCCAACATGCTGTAATATTCCAAATGGGATATTTCAACCAAATTTGCAAAAAATAGCTTAACCCAGGAATTTCACCCTAAAATTACTTCTTGAATTAACAAAATATTGCCATGTAAAATAAGATACATAAATCATATGCAATTTCAATAACATATCGAGTAGAAATAATCTCAGTTTTTATTATGATAAATAGCTGAAAGTGTGTACATGATAATATAGCTGGAATATCTGAGATGGATGATCTGATCTCCAAAACTAAGTTGCTCTGATGCTGAAGTTTACCCTCTCAAACTGAACTAAAATCAATCAATGCACTTGTGAATTCTAGCTGAATCCACCAAGGAGATGAGGTGGGTTTCCGTCTACACTCAGTAAAATCACCCGAGGGTTTCCGTCTTGGGGCTAGTGCTGGAGTAGAGAACCGGGTTCTCAATCTCTCATACAAGAAGAAATATGGAATCCAAGATGTTCTCTATTGGCCCTTCCTACTCTTTTTATAGATCTGATGGACTCCTCTAGAAGCTCTTATTTTATTATTATTTTAATCATTGAACACATTTCTCTTAATTAAAATATTCTTTTTAATGAGGGAAAATGGTCAATTGGCCACCATGTCTCCTCAGGTCACTGAAAATCACTCCTAGCCATCCCATCTTGTAGATATTCTCGTTCCGGTTCCAACGAGCTATTGCACTATGGTGTTCTGCCAAGAATTCCTCCCGAAATGCTACTTTAGGCGTAATTAATTGAGTTAGGCCCATTAATAACTCAATTTTCTAAAAGTTGTCGGAATGCAACGGAACGAAAGGAAAATTGTGCGGATGGTGGAATATGCCAAGAAAATAGCATCGGTCCTCATAAGAACTCCTCGAAACCCCTCCAAAAGCCCCCAGGGCCCGCCAATGATGCCAACCTGCACCTGTGACCTGTGTGCTCCCAAATCTAAAAGTCCATCCTAATCATGTCATAAGGGATACCAGAAAAAGGAATATTACAAAACCTTCGCCCCAAGATTGCTTGCCCTCAAGCAATCCAAATATGTGGACCAGTCTGTTGGCCCGATGCAATTGATACCTAATGCCAGGATCCCATACTCTTTGCTGGGTGATATTATGCCTTTGTGTCAACCCACTAGGAACAAACCCCGCAATACCTGGATCCCAAACCATTCTCTGACTGAGCATGTCATCAAAAAATCCTCCTGGATCCCAATGCCACCAAGAACAAGCATCCATGCTCCACGGCTCCTGCTGTGCTATAACTCTGGCTGAGAATGTTGGCCCACTAACTGCGTACCAACTCATCACCACTCTCTAGTCCAACCCCTGACTCAATTTAATACTAATCCCTCTCTCCTGATGCTGGGACGAAATGTTGAAGAGCCGTCGATCTGTATCCCAGTGCCAAGTGAAAACTACAGTACCTGTCATGTCTTAGGGTCCTTGCTCCACTATGCTCCTGACTAAGAAGATCGTACCATCAATAGGATACCAACTCATGATCTCCTGCCAATCTATCCCGAATGCGTAGGCACCTGTATATGGAACAAGACCCTATGTTGCTCCATGCTCATCTCACACAACTCTGTATGTCCAATCAACAATATCCATCGTAAAAATCCTGCCTCTCTCCCTATAATGGGTACAAGTGGCCAAATTGTGTTGCAAGTCCTATCTATGTACTCCTGGAGAGGGCTGCTCCCTAAAAGTTTTGCAACTCTGCTAGCTGCCTGTGCATCTACCCGCACCTCATCTGTGGGTCGGCCCAAAGATGGATGCACCACCATCTCCAACAACTCCTCCCGCCTCTGATCGGAAACTCCACGCTCCTGTCGTCTACTAGCCTCCTGCAAAACTGCCCTGTCAACCTCCAACACCTCCTAAGGACAAGTGTCTACAAATACTGCCACCCTACTAGTTGTCTGTACATCTGTCTGTTCCTCATCAATGGATGACCGCAAGGGTCGCTGCTCATCCTCCTCCATCATGGGCTCAATATGAACCTCCAACTGACTCTCCCCAAAAGGCTGATCATGCATACCGTGCACATCCTCCTCCTCAACTGACTCATGCTCCACCATATGCTGCTCATGCTGAATCATCACTGGTGACTCATCATCCTGAATGTCTCCCATAGGGTCCACTGAATTCTCATCATACATACCAGAATATAAACCGGGCATGCGATCAACAACTCTACATGACCCATGCTCCTCAGAGGCATCCTCGTATGAACCCATGGACTCGTCCAAAGAAGAATCCTCACCTTGAAAGTCAGAAGGAATTTCCTCCTGCTCTACCTCTATCATCTCCTCAGTGTTACTCAAGCATGAGTGATCAAGTCCCCAAGGCTTCTTGCAGGTGAATCAAAGACCTTTTCTCCTTAGCTCATTCCTGCTACATGGCTGGTCACCACAAATCCTCTGCAACCCCCCTGGGTTAATTGCCTTCTGAAGAACCTCCTGTTTTGTTCAACTACCCTTTTGGCTAGCTCATAAGCAGCGGGTGAGACAACCTGTGTTTTCCTCCAAATGGCTAACAATTTTGTCTGTAGCTGTTTGTGAAGGACGTCTCCCTCAACTAGTAATGAAGATAATATATCTTGCATGTTGGCTTTTACCTCCTTCGGATGCTGCTCTTTGATGTTGGTGAAGAAAAATTGACACATCTGAAGGATCAGATCATCTTGATCTAGATCAAGCATAACTACATAGGATCTGATTTTGGCCATAGTGTCTAGGATCACACACCTTCTATCAAAGTTGGAGCTTTGGGTGTCATGCAGCCCTGAATAACACTCTACAATCAATTGAAAGATGAAGAAAGATCACAAACAATTGCGAAAGATCACGAAAGATCATGAAAGGTGATGAAACAATAACAAAAACCACTTAACATCCTATAATATAACAAACGACCGCGAAATATAAAAAAAGACTGCAAAACATCCTAAAATATCACGAAAGATGACAAAACAATGCGAAATATGACGAAAAGTCACAAAAGATCACGACATATCGCGAAGGATTGTAAAAAAAGATGAAAGCTGACGAAAGATTGCTAAAGATGATGAAACATCAAGAAAGTCAGTGAAACATCCTAAAGGATGATGAAAGATCTTGAAAGATGACGAAACATCACGAAAGATGATGAAAAATCACGAAAGATCATGAAAGACCACAGAAGATCGCGAAAAATCACGAAAGATCGCAAATCATCCTAAAAGATGATGAAAGATCTTGTAAAATGATGAAATGTCACGAAAGATAACGAAAAATCATGAAGGATCACGAAATATCTTGAAATATCATGAAAGATCGCAAAAGATCCTGAAAGATGATAAAATATGACGAAAGATGATGGAAAATCACGAAAAATGATGAAAAAAAACAGCAAAAAACCATGAAAGATGAAGAAAGATCACAAAAATTTGCAAAAGATAACGAAAGATCATGAAAGATGACGAAACAATAACAAAAACCACAAAACATCCTAAAATATAACAAACGACCTCAAAATATAACAAAAGACTGCAAAACATCCTAAAATATCACGAAAGATGATGAAACAATTTGAAATATGACGAAAAATCCCAAAAGATCACAAAAGATCAAGAAAGATCGTAAAAAATGATGAAAGATTACGAAAGATGATGAAACATCAAAAAAGTCAGTGAAACATCTTAAAAGATGATGAAAAATCTTGAAAGATGATGAAACATCGCGAAAGATGATGAAAAACATCCTAAAATATAACAAACGACCTCAAAATATAACAAAAGACTGCAAAACATCCTAAAATATCACGAAAGATGATGAAACAATTTGAAATATGACGAAAAATCCCAAAAGATCACAAAAGATCAAAAAAGATCGTAAAAAATGATGAAAGATTACGAAAGATGATGAAACATCAAAAAAGTCAGTGAAACATCTTAAAAGATGATGAAAAATCTTGAAAGATGATGAAACATCGCGAAAGATGATGAAAAATCATGAAGGATCATGAAAGACCACGAAAGATCGCGAAAAATCACGGAAGATCCCAAAACATCATAAAAGATGATGAAACATCGCGAAAGATGATGAAAAATCATGAAGGATCATGAAAGACCACGAAAGATCGCGAAAAATCACGGAAGATCCCAAAACATCTTAAAAGATGATGAAAGATGATGAAAAATGATGTCATCGTTGTAGGAGGAAAGGGTGCTACTATCCACAAAATTTCACTGAAACAAGAGGCAATTATAAGCTTGGCTCTCTCATCCGGATGCTCCAAGAATTTGGTTTGTACCAATGCAAGCATAGTTGGCTCCAGAGCCCAATTTAAACTCCAATCAGATTGGTCCACCTTGGAAAGATAAGATTCCAACTTTTCCAATGTGAGAAGGCCATCTTTTGATCTTCTGGTCTTCAAGTCTAACTCAAGTGCATAAAGCCAATTTCCCACTTCTTCCTCCTTCTGTAAGTCCCTTTGCTGCTTCTGCATTAGCATATTATGAACTTCTCTGGAGAAAGGTCTGCTACCCTGTCTTGCTTTTGGTTTATCTAAAGAGGCTCTGCTGCTAAAGGGTTTGGGTTGTTGATAAAGCTCCTTGAGGATGCCCTTGATGGTTTCTAGGGGCCTTCCAAGGTCCATCTTAGAATGCCACTGAAAAATCTGGACTTAGAATTTCCAAATAACCACTGAGTTTTCTGAGTTTTCTTGGTTTTAGTTTTCACCACACACATGGCAGACATTTTGTTGTAGGTGAATGTTAAGTTTGTTTATGTGGAGCAGCAATGTGTAACAAAGCATATATATAACCAGACTTTATTCATTCACTAATACTTCATATTTTTCACCATTAAACAACCCAATGCTTCACATAAATGACATCTATACAGCTGATACATGTTCAGTCACACATTAAATCAAGCAGTGAAATATACATGTATTGGAATGCGGTAGATAGGGGAACCTGAAATAAGAGAATTAGGAGCTTTGTTCAGACGTTGACTCCTCTACCAGCAGCGATAGATATCAGTGGCCCAATATATATGTATGTAATCTCAGCCTCTAGGTATACGGTAGCCACGAGCTTCAAGAAAACTCCAGCCAACACTGATTTCGTTCTCCTTTGAAATTTGGTGACAACACTCGGGTAATAATTATAGAACATGCTGCCATATCACATGGTATACCTTTCACTGTACATAGCATGATTCTGAGTTTTGTCCAGCTGATATATGATACCCAGATAATATAAGAAACTCGACCAGACTTGAGTAGTTGAACACAGAGGAATTACAAGCAGATAATATGCTGAATAAACACTTCAGAACAGCCTTCTGTAAGATCCCTGCTTGAGAATAACTAGGACCATCTCTTCCTTTGAGTTTAACATAAGTTTCTGAGTGAGAACTTTTGTAAAACAGATGGTAGGAACACTGCTGTTGGTGAAGTTTATTGTATTTATTTCGATGAATAGTCTATATAATCAATTAGTCACCCAGAAAATGCTTCCAACAGTATTTCATTCACATAATATTCAGAATTTACAGAGACCAACCCAAGAGATATGAGACAACAACGTGACTTCAGATCTATATATGGAAATAATGATCACAGTATAGATATATGAAGAACCTGCTACTTTCCGATGCTAGAAATTTCTGAGTGTTGAGGTCTTCCTTCCTGTAGCTCCAGCAGTGGCTTTGGACCAAGATAAACGTAGATTTCAGTGACCATGACTTTAGCAAGCAATTTTGGTCTCATAAGCAAATTTGGGCACACTTCAGAAGGCAAATCGATTTCTTTTGGACAACAACTTGTCCTCTTTAAAGCTCAACTTACTTATCAGTCTCTTCTTTACCTTTCAGCCACACGTTCAGCCACACACAGTGAGGAACTTGATCTGCAACTTAGAATGTATATATGGCTCTGTGGAATGACAATCTCAGCCAGCAATTAAAGAGTAACTCGACCCCAAGCTTACGTCCAAAACCTGAAGAGAGTTTCAGTCCCATCCACAAGGAAACAAGACCAGAAATGCTAGAAGAACTGGGTCTCTCCTACAGAAGTGAACTCGACTGAAACCTGTTCCTTCGAGAGCAGAACTCGGCCAAGAGTAATGAACTTCAGAACTTATGGAAATCACCTTCAGAAATCATCCCAGGAGTTGCAAATAATTATGCTCAGAGATGTATGTCCATGATCTTTAAGAGAATTCGATCCCTTTTTGAATGGAATCCGGTCCTCTTCAAGCCAAAGAAACTCAGCCCGCTCAAGAGTAATTTCGGCCCTCTTTAACCTGAACAAATTCGGTCCCAATTTTCTGTTTTGTGTTGATAAACTCGATCTAGATGGTCAAAGGAAACTCGGGACCATTACGTCCAAAGCTCAAAACTGTGCTCTCTTGAAAAACCTTTGACGACAAGATTTTCATGAAATTTGGGCTTTGAAACAAAAATTAAACCGTGGCCAGAACTTGCACACTTTAATAATTTCATGGCCCATTTAAATGTTAAAATAATAAGCCACGACCCACCATTAGAATTTGGCCAAATTAGCCTATGACCCCTTCATGAAATTTTTTTAATTTTGAACCAATTTCTCTTTGGCCAACATTAATTCAAAAACAATTTGTATAATACACAAGTGAGAATCTCACGGCCAATTATTGATTCAACAATCTGAAATAAAATTGTCGAATATTTAAATAAGAGATGGCCTGTAGGAGAAAATCTTCAACAATTTTGATTTATTTTCGGTACTAGAAATTTTCAAAATACTAGTTCTCTTGACGCCCTTGATTTTCTTTAATGTTGTTTTGCAATAAATCCTTAGGCTGACAGGATGCACAACTTTGATACCACTGTAATATTACAAATGGGATATTTCGACCAAATTTGCAGAAAATAGCTTAACCCATAAATTTCACCATAAAATTACTTTTTGAATTAACAAAATATTGCCATGTAAAATAAGATACATAAAGCAAATGCAATTTCAATAACATATCGAGCAGAAATAATCACAGATTTTATTATGATAAATCGCTGAAAGAGTGTACATAATAATATAGTTGGAATATCTGAGATGGATGATCTGATCTCCAAAACTAAGCTGCTCTGATGCTAAAGGTGGCCCTCTCAAAACTGAACTAAAATCAATCACTACACCTGTGAATTTTGGCTGAATCCACCAAGGAGATGAGGTGGGTTTCCGTCCACACTCACCAAAATCACATGAGGGTTTCCGTCCCGGGGTTACTGCTGGAGTAGAGAACCGGGTTCTTAATCTCTCATACAAGAAGAAATATGGAATCCAAGATGTTCTCTAATGGCCCTTCCTCCTCTTTTTATAGATCTGGTGTACTTCTCTAGAAGCTCTTATTATATTATTGTTTTAATCATTGAGCACATTTCTCTTAATCAAAATATTCCTTTTAATGCGGGAAAATGGTCAATTGGCCACCATGTCTCCTCAGGTCACTGAAAATCATCCTAGCCATCCCATCCTGTAGATCTTCTCGTTTCGGTTCCAACAAGCTATTGCACTAAGGTGTTCTGCCAAGAATTCCTCTCGAAATGCCACCTTAGGCGTAATTAATTGAGTTAGGCCCATTAATAACTCAAATCTCTGAAAGTTGTCGGAATGCAACGGAACGAAAAGCAAACTGTGCGGATGGTGGATTATACCAAGCGAATACCATTGGACGTCATAAGAACTCCTCAAAACCCCTCCAAAAGCCCCCAAGGCCTGCCGATGATGCCAACCTACACCTGTGATCTGTTTGCTCCCAACTCTGAAAGTCCATCTTAACCATGTCATAAGGGATACCAGAAAAATAAATATTACATATGCTCCTTTACCTGTATCTACACCTAGCCACACCTATGCAACACAATATAGTATACACTGTGGAAATCTTTGTTTTGTAGCTATGAGCATCCGTCAATTATTTTTTTTCTTTTCCAACATATTTATAAATTTGAGATGTAAATGTAGGAAAATAATAAATATTTCAATGTGTGCTGCTTTGGGCCTTCTATAATTTGGCATTTCGTTGAAGTGCAGATTGTTATGCTGTGACCCTGTATCTCTTGTATGACTATAAACTGCAAGGGTTATTATGGGCAAGGTTAGCGGTAATGCAGCTTGACCTTGTTTTGTAAATTGCAAGGAAATGTATATTGTTTCAGAAATTGTTAGGAAATTTGCCGTCTCTCTGATTGTGTGCCATTGGAAGCTGCAGAGATAGGAGTTTAAAAAATTCAAATAAAGGAGTCTCATCATTCAAATACAAAGAACAAGACACCAATAATTTCTCAAATGGTAAGCTCCTTTTTTTCCTTAGTATACATTATAAGCAGTTGTTTATCTGAAGAATGGAGTATGTTGATCATGAAATTTTTAAATAAGGAATGGTGTTAGTATCTGTGTTTTTGAAGTTATTTTATTACAATTTGATTATTTGAATGTAATTTTAGATTGTTTATTTTGGATCACTACTTATTTCATTTGTGCTAAGTATGCTCCGTGTTATGATCTCAGCACTTTCAAATTCATGAGGTTGTTGAAGTTTCTAGAAGGTCATCTAGTCAAAGGATGAATTTTATTTTTTCTATGTGCTTAGGCTTATATGAAAGATAGAAGTTTACAAGTTTCAGATACTGGCAATTTTCCATTGCAGGAAATTGCAGAGGTTCCATGGGAGAGAGGATAGAAGATGTAATAATTGAAAACAATGGGTTTACTGATGAAGATCTTTTGCAGGATGAGATAGTTCATGAACATCTTACAAGGTAATTTGCAATCCATTGATTAACTAAATGCAACCAAAGGAATATAATTTTTCATTTATTTGTTGGTTTACATGCATCTGCTTTTAGTCCTAATGTGTAACCGAGGGTTATATTAAATAGTCTAAAATAATTAGTGATTCATGGCTTAGTCAGATTTAAATCACCACCTCCAGTGGAGATTGATAAAACATTTCTTGCCCAAATCATTAAAAAAATCATCATGGTGAACTTCTGGGAAGATCTCAAGGGCTGGAATGAGGAATTTGGCCATTAAAAGCCCAGAATATCCACTGAAGAAAGTTTGTATCTGCTGCAAAATTGGAGAATAAATCAGTTATCAAGAAAAATATTATTTTCAAGAAGAGTAAATCAGTTATCAAGAAAAATATTATTTTCAAGAAGAGTAAATCAGTTATCCATAGCATATGAGTTGAACACCAACACATGAACACTGGACTAAATGCCTCTGACCCAGTGAGACCATAGTGACTCAAGGATGGTAGGATTCACTTGAAATTTGTTGTTAGTAGTGCTTGGAGACCACAATTATGAGAGGCATGTTGCTCTCCGCAAAATCTAGTGGAGGCCTGGTGGAAAGCCTCACTGGAATATGGAGAAGAGACTACAGGGGCAACAAGGGATTGGTTGTCCAATGTCACCTCAGAAACCAGTCCCCCGCTCTTTAGTGGAATTTCACCACAAGGGAGGTTTGCTTATATTCACTTATAAGGGTATTCTGATTGGAATGTTCAAGGTGTAGTGATCAAGGGCAATTTTCTAGGGTTTTCCACAAAATATTCTTCCTTGATACAGCAGTTTAACGCAATACATTTATTGTATCTTTCATCGAGCAGCTTGTCTTCTCAATGTTACAGTAAATCAACAGAGAAATATTAATATGCAGTAGAACCAATCCTTTAATTCAATATAGTAACAGAACAACATAGCTGTTCAGCAGACCCACGTTAGTTCCACACAGTATGACCCACATACAATAATTGATAGGCCAGAATAGTTTTGATAACGTAGTAGTCCCCTAACCAGCATTTGATTAAATTCCACAACTGCAGACTCTATACAAATACTATTTGGGTCTTTCATTAAAAACTGCTTGAGATCCATGAGTTAATTCCAACCGGCGTCTTCACAACTAACCTCGGAGCAGCTACAATCTTTGATCTCCTGTCTTGCTACGGGAGCCAAGCCTCATGGGCATCAGATCACCGAAACAGTCCCCAGGGTACTTTGCATTTCTTGCCAGAGAGTTATAGAAAAACCTCGCTCAGCCCACAAATGCGAATTTCAGAGTGCCTCACTTTACCACAGAAGTTTGGATCATAAGTTGCGTCTCTTTAAGGGGGCTTGGCCTTCTTTCACGTAATTCGAACTATCTCAGAACCACCTCAAACCTTCGGCCTGTAACAGAATAATAAGATGTTTCCGCAAGGTCACAGAGTCTCTCAATTTTTGGCTGGAATGATCTTCTCTGGCCTGGGAACCTCAAAAATGGGTACTTCTGTTTTGCCGCCAATTTAGTTCATGAAATATCAATCTGTCTTTTTCCATGATCTGACCTTAAACAAGCTTATATGACCTGAGCAGATTCATACTAGGCAGACGCTTTCTTCAGAATCTTTCTCAAACCTGAAGCCTATTCCAGTACCCTGTGCCAGAACATATGTAGAAAAAATAGAAAGAAAGAGAAATAGGTTATCAACTGGGGTGGAATCTTTCACCACCGAAATTGATAGGAGGGAAGGGATCTAAAAACCCTTGGAGCCTTAGGCTGAAGAAAAACAGAGATAAAAGGATCCAGTCCAATCATGCTCCAAAATAAATTCAACCCTCTTGTATTTATAGATTTCCTAGAGGGGTCTCCTCTTCTTAATTGATTGAATAAACTTTACTCAAAACCCCATTTTTGGGTTTCTTTGCCCAGCTGCCCCAAAACTCGCCCAAACATTGCGTATTTTGGGGTTTTACCTTTTATTGAGAACTATAGCCTACAGGGATTGATAGGCTATTTTGTCTCTTAAGCATTTAATTTCCTGGGAACATTACACAAGGTGATATAAATGGCCTGGGGAAAGATACTAATTCTAGACTAACTAAGGACTTCTACGAGTTAGGGTTTATTCATATTGATAGACAATGATAAGGAGCATCTAGACATGCATTAGTCAAAGAAAGGATTTCCTGAATGATTTAAGTCAACAATGTGATAGGGGAACCCTAAAATAGGCTTTAAGTTGAATCCTAGCTAAGGACTAGGGTTTCAAATTTCAATGACACAAAGGAGCTAAGAAAAGATGACATAAGCCCTAAGTAGGGAATTTTGATGCTTATAAATGCTATATTTTGCGATTTAAGGGTTCAAGAGTCCAAACCTTGGACTTTCATCCACAATGATCCACCCAAGCTCAAATTTATGGCAATTCGGCCCTAGAAAAACCCTAGCGGCTTGCCATAAAAAGCCTAGAAGAAGCAAAGAAAAGAAAAATATTTAAATTTTGGTGGATTTTGATCAACACAACCTTTGGCCAATGCGTAATCCTACAAGGACTAATGGAGTTTTAGGGAAATTTTAAAGGAAGATGAAATTTGATTGGAGTAAGGGGGGAAATATTTATTTCCTCTTGTAAAAGTCTAGCTACCTTTTTTGTAAGGGAGAAATTATGTATAGAAGATGCACTGTAGGAGTGCTTCTATAGGTTTCAAGGAAGAATAATTTTAACATGCAAAATTTCAGCAAGATTTCCAATAAACAATATTCATATAGACATAGAACATTTTAGAAACCCTAGTTTAGATTCATTCACATCCAAAATATAGACAAATCAACAATAAACTTACAAATCTCACCAAGAAAATTTTCTATGAATATAAAAAAGGCCACTCCAATGTAGAAATCAATCTCCATGATAATAAAGCTCCATAAAAATCACATTGTGCCAAGTAGCGAGATAGACAAAGGCAATTCACACTCTGTATGGAGGGCAAATTCACATGTGTGATGATGCTAAAATGAAGTGGAGGGATCCTCTATTTATACAAGATTTATCCATTCACTTTACAGAATAATTAAGATTATAAGCCCTAAAACAAGTTTATTTTTGAGTGTTTGACAAAACGGGGGTTACAAGCCAACCTCATAGCTCAAAACCATTAAATAATGCCATAAATTCCCACTCATGTGGGTCGATTTCCTCTACAAGCATGATGTCATCTCCTTTTTGAGCAATAAATGCCATAATAAAGTGTGGAATGGGCTAAGTAGATGCTCCACGAGAGCAATCAATCCAAATTCTGAGGAGAAGCCTCAAGAAGTGCCTCAAAGTGCCTTGATGTCCAAAACCATGCTTAGGTTGCCCCACGTCACCCTCTCAAAGAGTAGATGGGTGGCCTGACAACTTCTCTCTCTAGCATCGAGGCTTCAAGACTGATTACAATTCCTCCTTTGTCATCCTGTGGATGGCTATTATTATCTAGACTCTGGAACAATCAATGCCCATCAAACAGTGTCAAGGTTAGCTTAGGGGCATCATGGGTCCACTGGGTACAACATCAAGTAAATCCAACACCAAGCAAGAGGAGCTCAATGTTTTAGCATTTGGGGGTGCTCTGGGGTGTCAATCTTCCTATCGAAACATCAAAATTCCCAATGCTCTAATCTAGTGTTGATTTTTAATGTACCTTGGACAAGTGGTTTCCCATGGGTTAGTCTCTCCCTAGGGAAAAGTGTCCAAAATAATTCTTTTCCCAAGTGTGACTTTATAAAGTGAAAGTCAATGCTAAATTATAAAGTGAAAAGTGTCTTTAGACATGAAGTACAATGTGGGTACTTTATTTAATGGGTGAGTTAAAAAATAGAAAGTGAATTAAATTCACATTTATTCTCATCCCTTGATCTAAATGAATCTAAGCCATTAGATCTTAGATAAGTCACCTGACACAGGACACTATGGACACGCGGATTCGAGTGTCGGATTCAGACACGATGACCCCTTGGAATAGGACACGTTATATATATATTAAAAATTAGATATTTCTTACACAAATTCATACAAATTCATTGATTCAAACATAGATCTTCATCTAGATGTGAGTTTTACAAAGATTTAAGATACATGATACATTGATACATTGATACATCATACAATCATACATATTACAAAGTAATAGACATATTCATCAATGACCTAATAGGAGAAAGACAAGATACTGTAGTTTTCTCATTAAGTCATCAAAGTCAAAATGTGTTACATAAGTACTAGCCTTTAGGCTCTAGGTAGTACGCTGCCAATGGCAAATAGAAATAGAAAATACAAAACAACTACAAGTCTGCAAGACTACAAGCCTCAATGAGTCATCAATCTTCATCATCATAATCAACATCACTGTGCTCATCCTAATCATCATGCTCATCACTGCTCTCCTCTGCTGCATCCTCCTCCTCTGTCATCTCTGCATCTGCTGGTGTGGAGGATGACGCCTCTATTGTATCGCTATCATCAAATGTGACAGGCTCTAGCACTGGCTCATTGAGATCCAAGTTGGCCAATGCCAACTCAACACTGCTGTCCAGACCCATATCATCAGGAAAGACATCCCACATCTTTGTCTTTCCTTTCAACCAATCCTCCCTCTGCCCGTAGATGAGACGAAGGTTGGTGTGCACATACACCATTGTCTCTACCCTGGACTGCGCAAGCCTACTCTTCTTCACACTATACAAATTCCCAAATGTGCTCCAATTCCTCTTGCAACAAGAGGATGAAGTCACCTGAGAGAGGAGCCTCATGGCTAACTGCTGTAGAGGAGGGCTTGTTGCCCCATGAGTTGCCCACCAAGAATAGGGCTTCTTAGCCCCCCTGTCTCGAATCACATCATAGCCTACAAATCGCCCAGTGCCAGTGGAAAACTCTGCAAAGGCACCCTCCACCTCATCAAGGGACGCCCTATCTTGAAAAATCCTCCTGAATGCATCTTTCCTTCCCTGTGAGATTTCACCATCCATGTGAGGAGGGAATCTGCGAGAAGGTCCACCATTCAGCCACTCATGGCTGTAGTATTTTGGGTTCAAGGAGTGAGCCAAACAATGTAAAGGTGTGCAATTCTTGTCCCATCTGTTGACAAGAATATCCTGTATGCTGGTGAAGAAGGCCTCTGGTGATGTCTCATACTCTAGGCACTGACTCTGTAAAACAATGGTCCTCACAGACTCAATCATGGAATCCCATCCCTCATAAACCTCTCCTAGGATGGGTTGGTCTGTATCTGCAAATCGAAGCAAGGAAATGATAGGGTCCATGATCTGAATAAGTAGATCTACCTTCTCCCACCAGACATCATCCAACACTGTGTCCTTCACTTTCTTTGAGGTTGTTTGATCCGTCTTTCTCCAAAAAGACCAAAACTCTGAAATAACCATGGCCCGAAGAGCGGTTTTGACCTCCCTCAACCTCTTCAACATGATGAATGAAGAGGCAAATCGTGTATCCGCAATCTTCAACAATGATAGATTGGTGTACTCCTTGTAGATAGTGAGGGCATTTGTATGGTTTTGTACAAAGTTGCGGAGCTGCCATGCATCCTCAATAATGCTTCCAATCTAAAGCACATCAGAGGAAATAGATTTCAGTGCTAAGTTCAATGAATGGACAATGCAAGGTGTCCAAAATATTTGTGGATATTTTGCTTCCACAATCATGCCAGCAGCCTTGCAAACAGGTGCATTATCTGTAATGATTTGCACACAAGAATCGACACCTACATCTTCAATAATTTTAATAAATAACTCACCCATATATTGTGCATCCTTGTATTGTCCAAGTGCATCCATTGATTTCAAGAAAACTGGACCATTCAAGGATGACACCATGAAGTTGATGAGTGGGTGGCGTGCTGGATCTGTCCATCCATTAGAAACAATGCTAACCCTAGATGTTGGCCATGTTGATTTAATAGGCTCAAGCATTTTGTCCACCTCTTTCTTTGCCTTTGTCAACAATGTGGTTCTAAGTTTCTCTGACCCAGGAGGCACATACCCTGATGGAGCCCCTTGACTTAGAGCTAGACACATCTCAATAAATAGAGGTGATCGTGCAACATTAAAGGATATGAAGTTTTGATAGAAAATAAATGCAATGGTGATATCAAGCTCTTCCCTCTTCTCTTTTTGGAAAATCTTGTCCATTGGACCAAGTGCAGTTGCCTTTCTTTTTGCTGATTGTCCCCCACTAAAACTCTCAAAAGGGAACTTGTTGCTGCTTTTCCTCAAGAATGGAAAGGGGTCATCATTCTTGTTTTGTTTTGATTTTGATGCCACAGTTGCTGCACCAACAAATGCCTCTTTCTCCAATTCCTTCCTCTTTGCCGATTGAATTGATGTACAAGCTGAAATGCCACAACTTGGCAAAGCTAACAAATGAGCTTTCACACGGTAAAATGTGTTCATGAAGTGGCTGTGGCAAAAACTGCATTTCCATGGAACATTGCCTCCTCCCATTGCCTTGCTGCATGGCACTGCCTCTCTTGTCACATATTTCCACAATGGGTATTTGGAGTCTTGAGTTTGTTTTCCTTGAACATTTGAAGCTGCTATTGCAACCCCACTTCCAATAGATGGAATACTTGCAGACCCTGATGAAATAGGGACAGGAGGGGCATCTCCTATGGGGACATTCTTCCCCTTTCTTTGCCCCTGCCTTGTTGCCCTTGATTGAGCCAGGAATACTGTAAAAAAATAAACAAAAATGACCAAATATGTAAAACATATGCACATGCAAACACTAACAACAAACTAAATGCAAAAACATAGAGAGACAGTGCACTTACTGGATGCTCGAATCTCTTTGAAAACATTCCCTTTCACCTTGCTAATCCTTGCCCTATGCTCAACTCACATACAAACAATGGTGAGAAAGAATGAGGCAAACCGCATTTTTATAACTTGCTGGATGCAATTTCTCGATTTTCGTGTTCGGCAGAATCGGATTCGATCGTGTCCGTACAGGACACGATCGGGATTCGACGTGTCTTGTACGGACACGATTGAATACGACAAATTGGATTCGAATCTGTACGTGTCGTGTCAGACACGACGGATTCAGGACACGTGGCCCCATATGGTCGAATCCGGTTTCTTGGGATCTTAGGGTTGCCCAAAAGTCATTTAGGGAAACAAAAGGGGGAAAAGAAAAGAGAGATTGCATTCATTCATTCTTCATGAGCAGATTGGAGAAAGGAGGTTGAGAGCTAGAGAAAAGTTCTGAAAGAAACAACCCACACCCTAAGTTCCTACTTCCTAATATTTAACTAATAGTTTAAATATAATATACAAACATAAAGAAAACAAACTTTAAAGAATAATTAGAAAAAATTATTAAAGATTCAAAGCACCATGATTAAATCCATTCGAATTTGAATTTCATCTCATTAATACAATCATATCCTCTGACATTTGAAATGACAGCTCTTTAACACCACCTTATCATCTTACATTTCGAATTACACCTCATTAATGCAAACCTTATCCTCTTACATTTGAATAGCAGCTCTTTAAATACAACCTTATCATCTATCATTCGAATGGCATCTCTTTCAAAACATTCATTTCTACATTTATGGAGGTCTTAGCTGGATGGTGTTGTGGCGGTGGGGCAGATTGCTATTTAAGCAAGAAGATATGGAGGAGGAAGGGGTCCTTTTTGTTCGGGGGGAGGAAGGGGAGAAAGGCTGTTGTGATGAAATTGAGAAGGTTGTTGTGGTAAAATTTATCAAGAGTGGAAAGGAGACTCACTGTTCTCGGGATTCTGGGCACGGGGGCAGAGGAGGCGTCCTCTGGATTTGGGATTAAATCCTAAATTGGCTGGGAGGAACATTTTGGTTCTATAATCTGTCCATAAGATGGAGAGGAGGATCACGGTTCCAGCAGTTATCAGCTTGAAAAGTTCATCCAACAATCATCGATTAAACCCTGGTTTGCAGCTTACCGTTTCCAGGTATTTCTCTGAGCATCAGTTACTTATCATGTCTTAGCATCAGTTGGTTAGTGGGTTTGTGAACTTAGGAATATTCTGAAACCGTGAATCTGTTATTAGAGTTTAAGTTTAAATCCTCCTGCAATTATTTTCTGCTTAAATATAAAGAT